>JAZBGW010000021.1:0-38381 GCA_037464815.1 Mylabris variabilis
AAATAGATTTTAAGACAAATCGCACAATCCACACTGTCTTTTTGATAGTTTTGAATATCCCTGAAATATCACCGGCAATATTGGAACAAGTTATGAGAACGTATTGTTTTGATTTCCAATACGCCGTCGAGCCATAAAAGCAAAGTTCTATAGAATAATTCTAAAGGAGAATAACTTTCATAGAATATATAGTTAGTATAGTTAGAATTAGTTTGAATCAAACGATTAGATTGAAAGCAGTTATTTTGAAACGGTAGGGGAAATGGAAATTAATTACTGTCCATCATGCAAAATTTACGTTAACTAATAGTAATTAGTGTCTAGGTAATTACGTGATCAAAATGAGATTTAATTGATATTAAATTCGGTTGGATCTAGAGGTGTGGTCTGTTTCCTTTTGAAAACAATTACATTTATCTGGTGCACCTTAATCGTATATAATGAAAAGTAGACATTAATATAGTACGGATCTGTAGGTGGGAATTTACGTTGTGGGCTAGGTTGACAAAGGAGAGATAAATTTGCACTTAATAAAAATAACGAAAAGACATTATTTACATTAGCGGTGGCTGAACTTCAAAACTGGACCCCATTGAAATAAGAATAGATTAGAGAATGTTTTATTGTTAAAATGTTTTTTTTTATAAATTTAGTATTGGTGGTCGAGCTGAAGGGGAAGAAGATAAGGTGAGATATGATGGCAATAAAATAATTGCAATCAGGTGCACGTTTACAAATTGTATCAAAACGGAATTTTGGGACACTGCTCCCCATTTACTGTAGGATAGTTCCGCCGCTGTTCATTAGATATAGTAGTGGATTTATACTAAATTAAGAGACAGTTACTGTGCTATGACTCGAATACCGATCCCATTCCAGTAAACATTTCCTAAACTAAATCGTCAATTAACTCTGACCGATTAAACTGCACGATGCATTTAAAACAAGCAGTAGAAGTGGCTGAATACACCTAAAATGGACAACTATTTGGGAAATGTTGATTGCTGCTTTACTTGGTAAAGAACACAAACAAATATGTTGTGTTTATGTAAATTTGCACTATCATTATTGGAATATTTCTGCGTTGAATATGCGTATTTATACAGCTCCCCAGGCAAAGATTTTTTCTAAATATTACAAAGTTAATAACAACATTTGCTACAACAGCATTGTATTATAAATTAAAACTTGTTTGTGTAATTACTGATAATCACAACAGCACAGGATGAGCCTTTGAGATAAAATAAAATATAACGAATTAAAAATATTCTATATTTACGTTTATATTTAAAGAGACTATTTGAGAATTTTAAAACAGGATAAAATTGCTTGTTATTTTATACATCAGACATTAGACACAATCAGTATGTTTAATTGCTTTTAAAATATCTTCGTTTTTCGTGGAGACTTGATAGTCTTGCACTTTAATTCTACTTTAATGCACTTAACTTCAATTGCGAGTTTCACCAAGCTTAAATTCTTGTTTTATCTTCAATTACAATAAAAAGAGGCAACACTAAGAGGAATTTAGTAAAGAATTGTAGCTTTTAGCGTCTTTTTTTTCTCTCTATTCGGTATGAATGACCTTTTTAATTTAATCGTTCACTCATCTCTCAGCGACAGCAGAGAAAGACGAATAGAGAGAGCAGCTGTGCGAGATGCATCATTTAATTAATTTTTATGATGCATGGAAGTGAGAGATTTTCGTATTCTTCATCAATTTCGTCGACTACAAAAATAGATTTTTTTCACGATTCAACATACTGTTGTTATGTTATTGTGATTCGCCTGTATACGAATTATCTGGAATTTTGTCGGATTTACTATTAAACCTGAATTTCATCACATAACACATGAGATAAATCAACAAT
The DNA here is from genome assembly GCA_037464815.1 of Mylabris variabilis. Taxonomy (NCBI): domain Eukaryota; kingdom Metazoa; phylum Arthropoda; class Insecta; order Coleoptera; family Meloidae; genus Mylabris; species Mylabris variabilis. The sequence goes on from JAZBGW010000021.1 coordinate 1,872, forward strand.
AAATATCCTGCTGGGGGGAAATTCGTTCAAACCATTATAAATTTAACTCTACTTGAGACAGTGACGTAACGTGAGCAAGTAGACTCGAAAAAACGATAATAAAGTCAAAGTAATTATCGTTTTCTTTCCGAATAGAGTAAATTTTAATAAATGAGAAACTTCAAGCGAGCAACTCGCTTTTATTAACAAGAAGATTTAATAAAGTTTTATCGGCAACTAGACACGATGAAATTCTAACAAAATCTTCTCACGTGCCCGATTTTTTTTCATTTCACTTTAGTTTCCAGTCGGTCTAACTATCTGATATTGAAGCACAGTTCCCTTTAAGTATCCACGATATTTAAGACAAAAGTTTTTCTATTAACACACCCAAACAGTTGTAGTCAAGTGGTTGATAATTCTAATCGTGTCTCAGAGTTTTAAGAGTATTTTAAACTGGCTAGATTCTAGAATTGCCATTAATTTTCTTAATTAACTGAGAACTGAGACAGGTACTTGATTAAGTTCGAAAGTTGGTAATGAAATGTAGCAATATCGAGGAGTGTACTAGAAATTTTTTAAACAACTAATAACTCACCAAAATAAAACAAATCAAACCTTAATTATTTGTTTATGTTTTTTCTCTTAACCTAAGGGATGATGATTCTTGTTTTGTCTACTTTAATAAACAAGAGGATTTTCTGAGTTTAAGGAAAACTCGGAAATTAATTGGCTTGATTAATTAGAGCGTTGCTTTTCTCTTTTCCAATCTAGAAACATTAATTAAAATTCTCTAAATCATTTTTAAATGAATTGATTAGTAGAAAAATGGTGGAGGCGCTGGCATTAATTAATCTATTATGACAGGCAGTTTGTATCGGAAATTCTCAAAGTACAATTTGAATTTAAAAGAAATATAGAAGATATATTATCTGTTGAGATTAACACGATAAAATTTGCATCTGTCAAGGGATAAACAGAGAAACTAATGCATCTAGACAAAGGTAGGTAAACTGCTGGCAGGCATTTAGTTTATGAGCTTCCCCTTATAAATTTCAGCAGTGAAACATTCCTTTGTTGGTTTTCCTTTTGGTGTGTATTGTTATTTGATTAAATTTCGATTTTGAAATTTTTAATTGTTCTTGTTGTACTAACAAGGAGAATTACGCCGTCTTTTTATCGTGCTGTACATTCAATTATGAAAATTAATTTGTACAGAGAGCTAGCTCTCTAATTAGCAGAAAGCTGATAGTTTCAATTAGGATAAAAGACTTACTACAGTACAGTCAATTGCAGTCGTAGCGTCGTTTAATAGTACCAAATATTTATGAGGAATCTTTTATTAACTCGCCCGAACGTTTCGCCGAATTTGGCAGAAGTAAAATCTTCAACAAGATTGTCTAATGTAAAATTCACGACTGCTAATGGGCTTTTACTTTCAATCCAAGTATTGGCGTTGGAGTAGATTTTGTAGGATTGTCATGTTTTCTTGACGGTTCCCATTCAATTATCGAATTGAGGAAAAGTGCACGAGACGTGTCATTAATATAGAAAAATTCGAAATCTAATTATATTGTGGAAAATTCTTCCGATTTCAAACGAGAACGTTTTAAAAAAAACGATCATAATTGATTTTGCGGGGGACGCTTTATCAAAGTAATTCATCTTTGTATTATTGAATTCTGAGTATTATTCAAACATTTATCAAGGAAATTCATTGCCAACAAACTACAGTGTCAGATTCAAGCAAATTTATTGTGATCTGGGGTAAAATTCGGTTCGATCATCCATATATATACACACATAAATTGATCGAGAGAAAAAAATATGCTGAGATTATAGATGTTCATTTTAATATAAGAGAAACCACCGATGGAAATTACAAATTAAATAATGTCAGGTGAAATTTATAAAATCTAGCCTTATAATATATACAGTGGTTTTAATATAACAGTAAATCCCTACGGGGCATATTGCCTTTATATTAAATAAAGCACGCCAACTGATGCACGATATTATCAAACTGAAAATATTGAAATTGAATGAAAATTTTTACATCCTCAACATAAATCTATATCTTTGGGCGTAAATTAAGTTTTATTCTCGATTTCAGTACATTTACCAGATCGAATTTAAATATATTGAAATCAAGGAAAATCAATTAGTGTCAAAATGAATTTAAATGCGACATTTCGTTAAATTTGTCGAATCGCTACATTTTATACGTTTCGATTAATTTATTTAAGCTTTCAAAAATAATAATTAACGATATCGTTAAAATGAAACGTATCATTTACTATATGTTTGTGTGTGGATAACAAACCTTTTGTATTTGAATTTTGGATGAGACATATGTTGATGTTGTTGGAATTTTTCACGGCTGTCAGTCAGAGTTACATTTATATCTAACATTATTTCGTCTGCATACAAACATACAGACAACATTTTGTTGATGAATAAAAGTTACAAAACAGTTTCAATTTAATAATTCATCCAGTCCGGCATTTCTTGTTCTCTTTATTATATCTACAGAATAATTGTGTATCTATCTATTGTAGTTGTTTTTCATCAACAGAACGAAATACGAATACACTCATTGTTATTACGGAATTTTGTTCATTTGTCTCGAGATTTTCCAATCTTTAGTCGATTTTACGTGTTTATTCCGACCTGCCGTATTTCATTGAGCCCAACCTCCAGCCCGTACTTAATTAAGCTTATTCGGTTCCTAGAGAACAACAGGTTGAAAGTTAGTTGAAGATGTTTAAAATTGAACATTTCATGATAGGAACGGATCATGAAAGCCATGCAGCGGTGCATACTTGTATTCAAATAGTACCAGTATTCCTAGAAGGTGCATTTACACATGGTCTTTATGGGCTGCTGCCCAGAGCCCCGTTCAATAAAAAAGGTTCCCTTCTCACCCAAAAGAATAAAAATAAGAGAAAATTCAAATTAGGAATTCAAGAAAAAATATTAAATATTAGTGCCCGCGCAACATAGAAAATAAAGTACATCTTGTATTCAATATTCTAGAAGAAGATATTATGAGTGATGGAATAAATCGATGGGAATACAGTGGAATATTGTTCTTTACTCTTTTTTTTGTTTTCTCTATGGCGTTATTAAGGGCCAGCATTAAATCTTTTTTAAATTGGTGTCCGAGAAAATGCCCTTATTTAATAATCGATATCTCGCTTGTTTCTGAGATATTTAAACACATGAACCAGCATTGGAACGAGTATTTCAGGGTTCATTCAAATGCATATTTTTGGAAAGTTTTGACGAAATTCTGAACTACAAAAGAATTTTTCGAACATGTGTTTTTTTTATATTTCCCACATAACTTATAATGTTAATTAGTTGGTAATGGATATGATACACAAACGAGAGTAAATTCAAGGGGTTGTCGAAATCTTTGAGAAATTTTCCGATTGGCTTTTCAGTAGTCCGAACTTAAAAATTTCATTGCATGATTTGTTGTAGAACTTTAAAAATAAAGAATTGTATGATCCCTTGTTTGAAAATTTATTTATTCATAGGGAAAAACTTGAGGACATGCTTTTTTGGAAAAATCGGGAGAATTCTCCAACAATTCATGAGTTATTTTGTTAAAAGTAATTGTTTGCAACATTTTGTAGAGAATTTTATGGACTTTTCAATAATACCATTGCCGTTGGGAAATTTTTGATAATTTTTAGAGAATCCATTCTGAAATTAGACCACATCTGTCTGAAAAGAGACCACTTTAGTTCGCAGGGTACTCGACGAGCTTTATTTAATTGTTTTATTTCTAAGAATAAGTATTATTTTCGTTTTTGTTTTATTTAACCCAAACTTGGGAAAATTGAGCAAGCCCCAAAACAGGACTCCCAAATGTTAGGGTCCACCCCCGTTATTGCTCGTTATCTTCAGTGGTCAACGTTCCTGTTTGAATACACGTATTCATCTTTGTCATTTCGCTATAAATACTAAAACAAACGACAGTATTATATTTAAGAGTGTTTGAACAACAAAAAAACGCATGGGTGTGGTCTTTGGCCACTTTCGATGTTTGAGTAAGATTTGCAAGAATTCTAAATTGTGAACTAAAATGTAGGTATAATAATAACAGAATATTTTAAGATTGTTTTAGAAACGGCGATGTATAGAAGTGTTGAAAGACGTATAAAAATTTCAGGATGTTAGGCATTCTAGTCCTTAATTTTTATCACGAAAAATTCAACTAACGTTTATTTTCATATCAGTTCTGTTCCCTGTCCCCGTATATTATTACAACTATTTTAATTTTAATTTGTTATACGTTGAAGGAAGAAAGTAGATTATGTTAGAAGGAAGTTGCAATAAACTATGGGGAAATATTAATATAAAGTAAACACTGAATATTTACATTGTTTGAAATGAAGCAGGCAACAAAATTTGAATGATTAAATTTAAGATTAAAGATAGTGCGGTCAATCAAGCTAGGTTTATAACAGTCATTACGCGAATTACAGTTAATTTAACAAGGAAATAGTTGTTAGAATCGTTGAATTTAGGATCAACTTGCGAGAATGTTTTTTTAAGCCGATTAAATGCCATTTAAAATAGACGGATCGTTTCTTATTAAGAAATTATCTTGCTAGTTTCTCAGTACGTTAACGAGTTGTATTTGTGATCGTTCTTTTTTCGCATTTCTTTCACAACACACAACACAATTCTAAATATAGTATAAATAATATACGTTACCTTTTTTGCACTTCTTTTGTATGGTTTTAGTGGACTCACAAGTCGTCTGGTTGCCTTTCTTTAATGTCAACGTTCTTGAACGCATATTTGTCTTTGGATCGCATTCCGACCAAGCTCCTTTGCCATATCTACATTCCTCTGAAACAATCATGAAAATGTCAACCGATAATTTACAGTGTCATTAAAATTAAAAATATCACACACATATAATCGATGCAAAAGAACAACAATAACAATACAAATTGATGATTAATTGGTGATCAATTCTTGAATTTTGACTATAATAGATTACTCTCGATGTTGTGTCATGTAAAGTGTATACACAGACAATAGTGATTATACGACAATAATATAGCACTATATCGTATCATTTCCCGTTAAATTTTATCTATTGTATTGATGTTCATTGTAATAAATGTACTGCTATTACGATTCCTGTAATAATATAATGGATGAGAATATAACTTTCTTTTGATGGTCTAATAATAATAGATGAGAATATATATATTCCTTTTAAGTTCGCATCATAGTATATCAAATGGAAAATGAAGTTGCGATTATTAAGGCGCATTTAAGCATCAGTGAGTATGAGATAAATCGATATGTGAACGCAAACGTAGATATTTACGTTATCGTTCATCGCATTACGCACAACACAATTTGTTCACGCCTGAATTCATGCTAAATACACACATTTAAGTTTGTATATTACGTATATATGGATACCTTTAGACTGTTAACAAGTCCAAATAGATCCAAATTGTGTACGCTACAGCAGTGTTTTGTCAGTACCATCTGGCGAATTTGCATTCGACTATAGAGTATAGATGACATAGTAGATAAACAAGCGTATTTAGTAAATAAGACCAATAGATTATTTCCACTATTCTATTATTATTACATTAATACACACTATAGTATACAAACTAACCCACAATAACACAAAATTAAACTCCAACATAATATTTAGATGATATGATGATTTCTAGAACATCTATTTACGAACGGTTTGTGTGAATTATTAGATCGTCGTCAAAATTCGATTTGTCTTTGTTGAATACGACAGAAGCAGCAACAGCAGCAGCAGCAAGAGCGATAGCAAGATGCTGCAAGACGTGTACGAGTCAAAACTTTGTCAGAACGACAGGCTCGAGTATAATTTGTAATTGTCAAAGAATCTTTTTCTAATCAAGCGGATGTTGATGTTTAATGAAAAGATTCATTTAGTTGCCATCATAATCGATTGATGAAAGTTGGAAATGTGCCTATCCATCCATTCGTAAGTTGCAATTTTTCCAAGCCAACAAAAAAGAGCCGAGTTTTCAAAGAAAAAAAGCTTTTACGTGTCTATAATTAACGAAATATGAACTTTCCACAGAACGTGATCTTATAGAATGATCGTGAGATGATGAAAAACCATTCTGTGTTATGATGAACTATCACTAAATCACAAATATTTCGTGATGTTTACGATGGAATTATAATTTCGAAATTGGATTTGATGAACACAAAAATAACATTTCCAGAATGTTAGTGAAAATCTTATTTTATTTTGCCTCTAATTCAAACTGACCCCACTTACTGTTTAGGAAAAGGTGATTTAGTTCAAACGATAAGCACATTTCGGATTTGTCAAGAGTGGATTCAAAATTGAGTTGTAAATCAAGAGCACTTGGAAAATATACCTTTGAATCGGTTTCGCTATGAAATACGGTCATCTGAGAACTGAGTTACTCCTCATATATGTAATTTAATATATTGGACATTTTGTTGAAAATTTCAAAAGTCCTATTGAGAGTTAATTAATAAACTCCTAGTTTGTACCGAAACAAAAGCTATACATCATTTAATGAAATACATAAATCAAAAGTTACATTAAATTATGTCTGCTAAGTTATTTATTAACAAATCAATGCATGAATGCAAACAATTTCAATTCAGAGGAAATACATCTTTATTACGGCTCCTATCGGTAAAAGCTTCTTGAGGAGCTTCATTAGTTTCCGCTTGAAGCTACCGTATTCTTTGACCCTGCCTAATTGGTCTTCTAAAATGAAACGTAATGAGTAGAAATGAGGATTTGTTAATGGATCACAACTGGACCGGAACTGGTTCACTTTTAAAGGATAAACTCGCTTTGCTACAAATATGAATTTTTCTTCCCGTTGAATTTGTAAAGAGAATTAATTAGAAAATTCAAGATAGCAACAGCAATATGAATGTCCATAATTAATTTTCTCCAGTTTTTTTTTTCATTTCAATCTTTTTTTAGCTTTAACTTCTCTAGAAATAATGGACTCTGTTTTTAGTTTCTTTAAATGTGCTCTTTGTCGATGAATCTTCTCCAATTGGGTGATTTCCAGACATAAGGTGAACATTCGGTTAATTATAGTTTTGGAAGCAGTAGAAGAACACGAGAGAAAGGGAAATGTTTTTGAACAACTAACAAAAATATATTTGTATGAGAATCAGCTTTTAGAGTTTAGAAACAACGAAGAAAAAACCGGATATAATGTAGTAAAAGGAAGTAAATTTGCAAAACTTTTCTACTACACACCACACTTAATAAAGGCTGTATATTTATCTACAACATCACTTATTGGGAAAGAAATTGCCATTTAGCCGAGAAAAGTTGTAAATTATTGGTGTGTTATTTTTTGTGTTCGTGCTTTTGAAGATTCATACACAACGTTGGTTGAGAACAATTTTATCAAAGCCAATCTAATCCAGTTTTTGTTTTGTAGAATATAAATGCATATACACGTGCGTTATCACTGTTCGTATTTAGGACAACATTTGAAGATTAATTTTGGACTGTTAACAAGTTTTAATACAGTGTAGTTGTGGTGTATCGATTATGTCCGACTCTGTTCAACATTGTATGTTACGGTATTTGATTCATTTTCCAACTCAATATTTAATTATTCCTACATTGCTATAATTTTTACGATTTTACGGTTTTTAAATTCACATTAGACACTTTGTTGGATAGTTATCATATTACAGTACAGACGATATAAAATGTACCTAACCATATACTGAAAAGCATACAGTAAAGATATCAAAAATAATATAAAACTACCACGACAGACATCGTTAATCTTCCCTTTTTTCAGTTGTCTTCCTAAAAACTACCTATACTTTCAGCATATAGATGTTATTACATACAGACTTGTTCGTCACACTAAAGTGATAAAACTCTACGTGAATCCTTTGCGTATGTCGGTTTTATTTTTTGAATAATATTACAGTTGGATTGGAGGTTCTTCTTTCTTTCTCTCCTTCCTTATTTTCAATATTTGTCACCGACTTTATGGTTCTGACATTTTTCGTTCCATCTCTAATAAATTGTGCAACCGAAAACCCAGTTTTATCTAATTCTCCATAATAATCGTACAGTGCAATTTCCTATTGCAAATATTCAACGTACATGAAACTACAATAGTAAAAATTCAATAAAATTCAAACTACAATATATTGAAAGCTTGCGAGTATTGATCAAAAATTACAGCAAAGATTCTGTTGCATAATATTCAACAGTTTTCAAATTTCTACAAGTAAACGGGTAATTTTCAAAAAAAAAACCGATTTGGAATCAATGGAGAAAGAAATTCCCTGCCAAAACATGATTTGATCGATAGTTAAAGCGATTTTAAATCAGTTTTATCCGGACGATATCCTAAAATACTGCGGCTTAATCGGAATTTCGAATTTGCCCCCAATGATTTTTTCATAACGGAAAGTCCTTTAAAAGTATAAGTTTAATAAGCACGCTAACGCAATATTATTAAACCAATTCTCCAACATAATATTTATCTCCATAAAACTTTGAAAGTAATTTCGAAACAGGACAATGAGCAATTTATAATTTACCGAGTGACATACTGCTCTCTTGTCCGTCGTTAACGTTGAATATTCTAAAATTAATTTACCAAAAGCCCGTAAAATATCAAATCGAATAAGATTGTTTTTATTCGGCTCGTTTATAGTTGATGTTTATTGTTATTGTATAGAATAAATATGATTGATCTATTTTATATGCAGTTATGTTAACCGCACAGACAATAAATTGTGTGACAGTTTTGTAAAAAAAAAGGCAACGGTCGAGGGACAGAAAAATGTAGCAGGACACGCCCGGCAACAGCCTTTAAATGGATATTAAAAAAGTCATCAGCGCTCAGATTCATTAAATTCCACTTTTTCTTCCTGTTTCTTCGTTCGTACATCGCCCCCGGACGCATACCATTATCTCTAAACGAATATGGCAAATTTGAACGCTGCCAACTTACCTTAATTAACAACGGTTTTAAAATCGAGTCCTAATGCAAAAAATAATCGAGAATAATAGAACTGTTTTTTTCGTTTTTTTTTGCTTTTCAATTACTAATTTGTATTGATCTAATTCGAATCAGAAACACAAAATAAACAAACTTAAATTACGAAACAGTACAAAAGTACTTGGACTAAATGTAATTCATTAAATGGAACAAACAAAACGGATATTATTTCACTGGTAATTCAAAAGAGAACACTAGAACTTGTCTCAGTCAACAATTGTTACTATGCAAATTCGTTTTCGGAATATTCGTTGGGATGGGGAAGGGTTTATTTTATGTTGCAATTTTGTCGTTGCTTCACCACAGAAAAAAACTGTGCCAGTTCAAATAGCCTACATATATTGGATTGTTTATGGAATTAAAAAAACTTTTCAAAACAGATGTGGTAATTGTTCACTGTATAATAAGTTCAAAATTTGATTTTATTTATCAGTTTTGTACATTTACTTGAACTTAAAGCTTGTATTCTTTGTTGGTAAATTCGATTTCCTACACGTCTTGTCATCACTAGTTAAGTGGCAGCTATACAGAAATGGCTTGGAAGATTCTTTGTTTATAAATCTGATTTCAGTCGGTTGTGTAGTGGGTGGGATTTAGGAGATTTTGCTGAAGATTTACGTAAACAATGGCTTTATAAAAGCGATAAAAATTTGTACGAGAAACGAGAATAACAGTCTGTCAGAATCTAAAAAAAAAACTTTAATCGTACAATAACGCGATACCAAAATATTTAGCCGAAGAATTAATTATGAAACAGACTGAAATAAAGACTAAAGAGACTATTTAATCTACTTTTCTTTAGGAAAGAAAGCGTCGTTGTAGAAACTCCCTTTATTTAAGAAAGATTTCATTTCTCACATGGAGGTTTGATAATGAAAAATATCCATTTTCATACCATGATAACGAGAAATTTTGCCCGTTAAGCATGGTTTGATAAACTAACTTGAGATGATTTTTGCAATTACAAGTTATCAAAATCAAGCTATAATGAGCACCATAATTTATGTTTTGTATTGCACATTAAAAAAATAATAGACAAACAAAAAAATGATGATAATGCACGTTGAAAGTTCACGTTATATGCAGAATAAATAACAAAGTAACCGATGTGGAAAGTTAATTTGTACAGTAATGGCATAGTCGCATTACACAACACTGTTCGAGGTTTTGTGGGAAAATAGTTTCGTTCATCCTACAAATTGTTGTTGTTTCAAAGAATGTCTGCAGCAAAGTGTGCAATTTATAGTGCCAGTTCAATAGATAATTTAGGGAATTATAAATTAATTCTAAATAATCAAACCAACATAGAGATTCCATTGAATTTCAGTTCCTCAAAAAAGAAGTTGTACGTGTAAGTTCGTTTCAATTCCAAAGAGTTCTTGCATTTTTAGGAAACAATCTTTCAAAGAACAAAAAACCGGCTTCCTGGTCTTTTTCCAAATATAAAGAGAACATAAAGAATTACTGAAGAAACGTGAAATTATCTTTATATGGAAAGTTCCTTTATGTCTTCTTTGTTTTCGGCTCGAAAACACGTCTTGTTTATGTCTGTCGTAGACGTTACGCCAGCACTTTTATGGGCCATCGTTAAGGGATGGTCGTTGAAAAAGTAATTCGATTAATAAACACTTTTGCCAAATGGTATACTATATGGAGTACAATTATCGCAATATGTTATGCTTTATGAAGATCAATTTTAATTGAATGTATATTCCACTACTTCTAAACATCTTTTACTGATAAAACACAAGCATCTGTGTTGCTAAAAGGGACTTCTTGAAGGATACCTGGCGTTTGGTCCTACTGAAAGGTCATCGATTCAAATATATTTTGTTTTTCAAGCAGGACATATTTTCTTCCGGCAATACACATAAATAAACCATAGGCGTAAATAAATAAATTGCCTTTATTAAAAATTAATCGATATTTCTTGCCCAGTGTGCCGCTGCAAATGAATAAAAACTCTGTAGTGGATGACTACTGAAGCCATCAAGTTGAAACTTCAAATGGGCAATTTTTTGCTCTCTTTTTATTGGTGATAATTTGTTTATGATGCAAGAACTGCTTCCTATATAAAATCACACGTTTTGTTTTAGGGCCTGCTGGTAGTAAGTACAAACTGTTCTGTCAGAGGGTCCCTTCTTAAACATTACAAAATAAAATACAACGCTTTTCAGACGCCTCAAAAACGGAGGAATTTTAAATAAGTCATTCAATTTTTCAAGTATCTCTGCACGTTTATTATGTATGCGATAGGGAAAGTTGAATGCCTCCTGTTTAAATTAACAAAAACTTTGAGGAAGTGATAGAAAATAAGAAAGAAATCTGGATAGATAGAGAATTGTCTTTCAAATACTTCTAGAATCATGTTTTAACTATAGGTTAGAGACTACAATTCGAGTAATTGGGAAAATGACCACGACAACTGGTCATTTCACTATCCGCCTTCCACTAAAACTTGTAAGTCCCACAGGTCAGAATCTTCGTTTCTAATTGACCCTTGATGATGTCAAAATGTTAATTGAGTACAAGAATCGGTCCAAATCCATTTTGTAGACAACATTCTTTATAATATCGATAACTCCTTCAATGAGACACGACATGTAGACAAAAAAAAAGAACGTTTTGAGATTAAAGGTCGGGCGTTTGACAGCGTTAAATAAGTTTTAGGGAATAGATGATAAGCTTTTTTCTTTTATCACATTTTTTTACGCTCTTCACACTTCAGACAGTGCTCTCATCTTTGTAATGATGGTTATGGCAACCGCCAAAGGACAAACTTTTCGTCCTGTTTACCGATTGTTCTTCTTTTCCAGTATTGATCGAATTCTAGTAGCATGCTCTTTTGTGTATTTTAATCTGCATATTTTTGATTTATTATGGTAGCTTTTTCGTGCTGTAACCATATGGCAATAAAAATTCTAATGCTGGTTTTAATTAATAAAACTATAATTAGAATTTATATAACACGATGTTTATGCAATGTCGAGCATTAAACAGGCTAATCTATGCGAGATTTTAAACAATAATAACAACATCGAATTCTTCTCCGATGTTTATAATATAGAAGACAGTTTATCTGTATTATTTTCCAATTAAAGGATCAATCCTGTTTGTTTTTCTCTTCTTTGAGTTATTAAATCTAAATTAAGCAACATAATGTTGATGTTCTATTTGTAAACAGATTATGTCCGAGAATTTGGATCTCTTTTGCTCGCCTATAAAACAATCTAATAAATTTCGAACAAGTTAAAGTCCATTTTGGCTGTATTTGCAAATGTCTTAATAAAATCCAGCAATAACAATAAATAAAAACGGTTGAACTTTGTTAGACACAATATTGCTTTGTATATAAATCGTTCAGAAACAATAACACACAAATTTTCTATGCAGAATATGTAAAATGTGGAAAATACGAGAGTATAAAGTTTGAAATTTAGTTATTTACAAATCTAGAGTTAACAGAAAAAAACGAACGCGGCGCCAACATCCCCTTAAGGGAAGATATTCAGCCAAAGGGTGAGCTTATCTGTGTGTATGTGTGAAGTCTGTAGAGAACATTCACCATACGTTGTAATTATTTGATAAAATCGGTTCAACTCCGGTCTTCTACGTAAATTAAATACTAATTTAAATAGCTTGTCAAGAACATAAAAGCAGCGATGATTACAATTGTTATTATTCCGGTTATAGCGAGAAATATTCGATGGTTTCTCTTAAAGCTCAGTTTCCGTGTACGTACTATTTCTAGGTAGAATAAGGAATTCAATTTATAGGCAGTCTTATTCTGGATTCTACTTCAATTTTTTCCCTCGTCGTTTAGAAAGTTTATAGTGAAATACTAATGCAGGATCAAATGCCTGACAGGTATTGTGTTATCGAAAATTTGCTGTATAATGTTCTCGTCACCGAAATCGTATCTTTACCAAAAATAAAGAAAAGATAAAACTAGCTACAAGCTAAGATTGTTCAAGTTTATATTGACGTTCGTCAGATAAATTACGTCAACCACAACTGGATCACATTGAATATTTATTAACTTGAGAATCCTAAATGTTTCGTCTACGTGGATCAGGGGTGGTGTGTAGTTTTCATCCATTTCAACAATATTATTAAAACGAAACAATACTGAACGAATGGTAATGTTGAAAGTTTAATGACAACATCGAATGCTTACCGAAGCCGTTCTCACAATATTCTCTTCATTAATTTTAACAAGTTTTGCAGAAACGATACAGAATCTAACGATTCATATTATAAATAATTTCGAGCCGCTGATGGGTCAGAAGATAGGGCACAGGTAGCCCGGTGAGTTCTATTGTGCCGTAATGGATATTCAAACTGATAAGAATAATTCGGAATCAATATCGGAGACCTTGATCAATACAAATCCGTACAGTTTGAGAGTGGCCCCTCGAGGCCTGTTCGTTGAGAAGTGTCTCGCGACGTAGTGCTACTCCCTAGGTACTTTCGAACAAAAAAAGTATTAAAACGAAACAACTACAGCAATAAGACAGAGCACAATCTAGGCCGGCTATAATTCTCGACAAACTCACTCCCGATTTTTAATATCAAGTTCAAAGAATAAATTGATTGAATCATGCTACAAAAGGTACGCTCGAAGACAATGGGAAATGAGATTCAACAGTGTAATTGTGGACTAATGCAATATTTGAGAGATGATATCTAATGTCAAATTTAAAACGAATGGCCGAATTCTATACCTGTGTCTAAATTCGATTCGATTTAATCCGTGAAATATTGCAATAAAGTCAAGACCAAGATCTATCTTCTACAATTTTCCAACAATCTATCATTAGAACAAATTGATACAATATTTCTGTTTGAATCATATACGTATCTATCATCTTAATCCAATATATACGAACGACGAACAATGAAATCATCTATCAAATATTGTCACCTAAGCGAAAATTTCTATTGGAATTATATATAAATTTTATTAAATTTATATTGATATTGTGCACTGTATCACCAATTTTTTTGTTTTGATTGATCCACGTTCAGAATAGAATTGGTGTCATTTCAAACTATTCACTACAACTTTTACATGTAAATTGTATTTTTAATTAAATTGATTAATGAGGAATCTAGCATTTTTTCGAGTTTTGTGATAAATTTCAGTACATAATTTTGTGTATGTAAATGTTGGTTATTGTTGTCTGTATACAACAGGCTATGGTCAAGACAATAGTGCTGTTGTTGTTGTTGTTGTCGAAAAATGAAACAAAGAAATCCGTAGAAGGCAGGTTGAGTTGAATTGAATTGAATTGGGAGCGAATAATAGTATTCTTCTTGCTTCAAACAAGTAAAAAATAATTCGAATTTGATGTAGAAAGCTTACATTGCTCGTTTCACAGGATGAAAACGAAACAAAAAAGAATAAGAATTGATATGCAGTCAATGATTTAATTGCTGTTCCTCATTGAAATTCGTTAGTTGTTTGTGAAAAGCCACCAGCAATTGGGAATTCACCAACATTACTACAAAAATTTATTGAAAAAGTGTCAGTAGTTGTTTTATCATTTATATCAATTCGGCTTTTTGTTGTTGTTTCTTTGATTAATTATAAATTCCGGCCGTTGACTATTGACCCGGCGCATCCACCATTTGTTGCTATTCAAACTTTATCCGTGTAAAAACCGATTTGTGGATCCATTTAATAAATTGTTGTTATATTAAATTCGGCAGGCAGAATCGATGAAAAAGTATGAGCGATAATGTGTAATTTATAAAAAAAAAACCTGGGAAAATAATCATTAATTTCAACTTACCTCGATTCTTGGCTCCTCGTTCGCTTCTAATAAGAACCTCATGGTCATCTTCCTCCCATATTTCTCCATCTGCTACGGCTAATGTTATCAACACAATTGCCAATACACACAATGCCAACCACTTCATCTATAACAATTAAATAGGTTTACTCAACAAAATGAAAACATTAAATCACTTAGAAATTATACGATGGATTATCATACAGTTAATTTAACTTTCTTCTAATTTAGATTCTTATTCAGATAAGTGAAAAATAATGTCAGTTTTATCGAAATCACCGTAGAGTCAACCGAATAATTTAGGTATAAGGTGTAGGAAAAAAATCAATTAAAAATAATTCTGGTGTCAGTCCACAGGGATAGAGAACCTGTTAAATTTATCCCCCGTCCTATATATTTTGTTTCTGTTTAAAGGGATCTATAATCAAAGGTCAAATAAAAATTGGGCAGATTCTGCGCAAGTTTCAATCACACACCCTGACATCAATACCATTTAAACGAGTCGATTCTTTCAATATTGAATGTGAACAATTCGATTGCCAATCGAAAATGGAGATAAGAATCGAGACTTAACCGTGCATAGAACAGCGTCTAGTTAAGAGATTTAAAAAATAAGGAACCGAAATAGATGGAATATAAATTCAATTGGAATGTCAAAATCAATTTATTACCATTGTCTAGAATAATTCAATATGAAAATATGGGATTCGTTAATGAAATTGAATTAGTTTCAATTAATTAATTTTGGAGTTTTGGGTTTAACTGCCGCTTGTACAATTAAATCTTTCTTCTTTTGTCAATATAACCATCCTAAATATTAGTTTAAATTTGTAACAATTCAGTTTCGTTGTTTTTAACAAATATTGTATTTATCCGACAGGAATTCGAAACGTAATTAATTAACATTCTAATAACCAACATGATAAAATATTTGGCTTTTGATTTTATATAAAACCGACCATATTTCGATTGGGATTTTGTTGCAAAATATTTGAATTTGAGTTTATATCAGCTAAACATTTTAATATTTACTCAAACCTGCCATTCCAGCGTAAATTAATTTAATATTTAACAGGTTGTTTATTTAGCGGTATACGTTTTATACAATTCCACTTAAGGGTACCTACATCATTTTTTATCTACTACAATACATTATAGATTATTTCTTTGTATTTTGGGTCTTCTATAGGTTTCCAGTTCTTACAATAATCAAACAATGGTCTGAAAGAACTAGAAAAATAACAATAAAATCTGTTAGTATTTATAAATGAAAATCCAAGTTTGAGTAGAAAACATTGTAAACGTTAAGCGAGCTCTACAAAGAAAAAATTGATGTGGATTTGTGTTGCTTTTAAGTTTCTTTGTTTGATACTTTTACGTGCACGTACACTAATCGTTCGGATTTTCCTCGAATATAATTTCCTTTTAAACAGTAGACGTTGGTATGAACGACAAAACTATATTGCCTTTCAACAGTTTAAATCAAATTTGCCGATATACTATCGATCGTTCTATAGGGGAGGGCATCAAATGTGTATACGAAACAAGTAGAAAAGTTCAGCAGACAAGATTTGAATTTTGCACCCCCTAAGCTTATTTTGTAGGAAGAGAAGCAATGCAATAACTGTAAAGTGCAATTTAAGCTATATATTTAAGCATTAGAGTGCGCCCCCTTGAGGTTCGTGCTCCTGGCGGCCAGCCCCTAGGTACGGCGCTGGAGAAGTTGCATTCGTTTGAATTTAAAATACTTTATAACGACGACAGAATGAATCAGATTTATCGACATTTTCTACATAAACAATCGATATAGAGAGACATTATTGAATTATTCAAAGCTTTCTAGATTCATTCAAGCTGCACTCTATCAGTGCCGCAACATGGCAAGTTTGCACCCGGGATAAGATCAACAATCGCGTCCTTAATTTAAGATTGATTTTTTTTTTAAATAATGATTCAGCTTGAACATAAACCAAATGGTTTAAATCTTATCCTTTTCATGATTTTGTAACAAAATTTGCTAAAAACCTACAATTTAATGAAGAAAACATCTAAAAGTTTTAATTCAAAGTCAAGATTTAGCTTTAAAATCTATTAAAAATATTAAAATTTGTTACCTTTTTACAATTCACTCGTAAATTTGCTAAAAAAATCAAATATTTAAAACAAATACCTTTCTCAAACTTATATTAGAAGTCAGTAATTCAGATCAAAAATTGACTAAAAATTTCTGAATCGTCACAACTTGGTAGAAAACATTTATCAAAAACTGTTAATTTAAGACAAACATGTCTTAAAAAATGAAAAATTCGGTTCCAAAATGACTACTTGGAAGCAGAAATTGTAAAAAAATCATATGAGTTACGGCACAAAGTTCACAAAAATTTGATGAAAAACTGATAATTTAGAACGAAATTACGTTAAAATTTACGCATAAATTAGAGAACTCTTCCCAAAAAATGAAAAAGGCTGGCTCCCATGTTGAATGGCGCTCCTCGGACACAAACTCTTAGGGATGAAACATCGTTCGTCACCCTTTGCTACGATTCTGGATATGTGCAATCAATCACTTTTCACATTATAATACTTTTAACATATGTTTGTAGAAAAAAAAACATTTTTTGGTTAAAATATAAATTGATTATCTTTGAAAATTGTGCGTCCCTGTTTTCTTTGCGCCTAGGGCAAATACCCTGCTCGCCTCACCCTAATTAAGGCGCTGCTGTCTACATATCTATTTACAGTACAACTTGTTCTTTTTACTCTTAAAAACCTGTTGTTTTATTATTTATGAAAATTTTCAAAAATTCAACTTATAAATACAAATTATCCGCTCTATATGACAGTAATATTATAGAAGCGTCAGCGTAAAGCGGAATAAAAACATATATTTATTATCGTGCATGCTCAGATACCCGGCAAAGTTCTTGTTCTCCATCCCAGTTTTTCTCCTCTTTTTATCCTGGGAAATATAGCATGTACGTAATCTACAAGTGAACTGTTTTACATGCATTTCTGAACGTGTTCTACCTCCTCGAATGAATTAAATAGGTCGTAGATATGGACTTAATTGGTACAGTATTAGAATTATAGATGAACTTTGAATTCTACAATCGTTTTGAACAAAATTGTAAGCGATAATTTTACAATCAATTCGATGAGAAAAATATTCATTGCAATCACAAATCAATACATAAGTCTCGATAATTATTCCTTTTACGTAAGTTCTACTAATTACTAATACAATACATGCATATTATATAAACATGTTAATAATTAATTTACTTATTGGATTTTCATCAGAATTAAAGATTTTATGGAATCAAAACGAGAAGGGAGTTAAATTTAATCTACTGGAAAGTTGTATTTCCAAAATGGAAACTGTACTGCGCCACAATTTCTCGCTCACTGAAAAAATGAGAAGGAAGAATTGATAAATTATGTATCGACTGTGGACGTTCAATTTTCTATAAAAAATCAGTTTTCATAGTGGTCAGGACTAGATAAATATGTTTACATTAGAATATCTAATACGAAAGGAGTGCAAGACTGAAAAATCTCTATAAGCATTGTACCTTTCACTATGACTAAAATTTCAACTTTTGCCGATAGCTAGTTACCAGTTAAGCTCTGTAAACGATTTATTTGCCATTACCGGGAGCCAGTGATAGATTTGCTCGGTTGTAAGCTATCACCTCGATTATCCCTGTAATATTTATTGCACAACTTGAGGGCAATTCCGGTGCAGCTCGTGTGAAATTACCTAATTAATAATTGATGTTATTGGATACGCACCCGATGCTTTACAACATTATAATAAAGTGCGCTGAAATAACGATAAAGCTTAGCAGTATACAATTAATCGATGCAGTAATGTAAACGAAAATTATCTAAATTCAAGTGAAGAACTAGAGGAATGTAGGAAAATATGAGCCTTAATAACAACAATGCTGACAATTGTCAGGAAAATCTTCAGCCGATTGGACAAACATCGATTCAATCCGTTTAGATTAAAGATAGATTGTGAGAAAACTCGGAATGTTTGCTGAGAAAACATGAGAAAGACATGATGAGGATGAAGGGAAATATCGAGAAAAAGATGGATATGGTGTCAACGTGAATTGTGAAAAATTGTTGACTGTTTCCCCCCTCTTTAGGAACGTGTTCAATGGCATGATTGGAGTGACGACGAGCCTTCATACGAATCTTTCTAATTAAAATTGTGACACGAGACTTGAGGTATACCCAATAGATAATACATGGGGAAGATTCAAATTTATTGATGTGTAAACAGTAATCTTTCAAGTAGAAGGAAAAATAATTAACGACTCTAAAGTGAACCTAAATGTTGATGATTATTCGTGAGATAGATAACCGGTTTGGATGAGATGATAATCGACAAATTCAACCCTTAGCATTAGTAAAACGCTAATCTAGGGATGAAAGCGTAACCATAACAGTGTTGTCTGCTATACCATACATTAACTCTGGTTGTTTCTATTTCTCTTTACTGTTTTCAATCGAATACGGTTTTATGTTATTAACAAACTTCAAACGAAACTGCAATCATTATCCTATGGCGGTTGCTTTTGTGTTTAGTTGATTAGAACAAATTAGAACAGAAATTGATCTGCATATAACAAGATTTCGTATACACATACGTGTAGAGCTCATCGTACTGACAATATCTCTGCGGAACAGAAGCAGAAATTCAATGCATATAGACGCGTTTATTCAACTGTAATAACCGTGAGAGGCAGAATATGTCATGCGATGAAATTAACAGCAATCGAGTAAATTCTATATAGATTGATTGTGGTTCGAAGGTATATCTAGAAATGGTAGCTTGTAACAATTTACTTGATCTGGTTGAAGTCGTCTTTTTTCTTCACCTTCTTCAACGATAATATTTTCAACAAACTTGTTCAACGTATTCACAACATTATAGATGTTGATGTTAGATGATTGCCAATTATAGCAACAAGAGTTACGACCCTTCAAAACCCGGGGAATTTATCAGATCAACAACAAATTTATAGCTGTATCTAGTAATGCCATTTATTATAACGTAGAAGTTGGGGACGGGTGGATAATTTTTTTCCACGTCTGGTCTGGACAACTCTTTACATTTCAAATCTGTTTTAATCATTTTTTCTACGGATGTTCCAAAAGGGAATAGAGGAGCGTACCTTTCATCTTGTTTCAGGCAACATTTGCCGAACCCTTCCCTCCTCTCCATCGTCCTTTCCTATACATATTCTGAATAACACCAGCAGCAAATCCATTTCCATTTTAAATTAAGGTCGTGTCATAATTTCTCATTAGGAAGTAAAATTTCATTAGGCACTGCTGTTAATATACGTGTACAAGCCAAATGGGAAATAGACTATATTGTATACACAAACGTGTGTATTTACAATGGCCAAACAACAGTAAATTACCTCATCTTCCATCGAAAACCGAGAATTTCTGATCGCCTGTCAAGCGGAGTTACAGGAAACTCTAAAAGATTGCTATAGATGGATCAATTTAAGTTTGGCCAAGTCGGCGCATCCAAACAAGGCTTTCGGAATAGTCCGCTTAACCGATGCGAGATCTATTGCGCATCCAGGGCTTTGGGCAAACTTATTTTGATTCATCTAAATAAAGGCACAAAATGTAAGCGAGCAATGTTTTTGTGTCAAAATTAGAGATACAATGGAAATGTCATAACGGAAACGAAACCGTAAGCGAATTTAAAAAAATATAATATGACCAAAGCGGAACTAAGGCGAAAGCGAAAACGGAATTAAATCTCTAAAAAATTAAATTAATAGGTTTGTTACAATAAAAGACGAACCCAATGGCAGTACAGTATAAATTGAAATCCAATAAATGTAAATTTATTTCTTTTTTTCGTTGTAAATTAAATAGTCGTTTACTGGCAACGCATTTCTTTACCGCTGAAACATTCGTTACACATTCGTTAAAAAATTAGCGGAACCAAAATGAAAACAGAACTCCAAAATGTTGCGAAATTAGTCAAAATCACAAATCAAATTCTCGGTTGCCAATTAGCTCAACTGAAAATTCTCGATTTTGTGTGGAACAACCTGTATACACAGAGATTCATCACTTAAAAACGCAAATTCATCAATTTTGCCATTTGTAATAATTTTGCACCTTTCACCAAACTTTTAAAGAATATCTCTTGACATTTGAATTTGCGGTTGAAACTTTTATAAACTTACATAAGACAAACAGTAATACAGGTATCAGGGTTGAAAGAGTAAATAAAGCTTACGGTAAAATCAAATTAATTTCTAAAGAGACTAATGAGGAACGCTTGAAAACCATTACAAGTTACGTAGAATAATTTTTATCATGTTAAATATGGTCGTTTAAATTAGTCGAAATTTTTCATAATTCTCTTCCGATACATTGAAGAAAAGGCATTCGATAATTTCCAATATCGTCCATTTGATTCGATAGTTCTGAAATCGACATAATTAAATCACAACGATGTTAGAAAAATGTATTTCACCACTAGCAATCTAATTTAAAAACCAATCTACTTTAATGGACGGATGGGAAGAAGTGTGCTGGATTTTTCGATAGAAAAAAAATTAAATTGGTTTCTTATTCTTTTTTTCTATTCGTTCGCTCTGAAATCACACTTGAAAGGACCCAATTGATTTTTCTCCTCTTATTATCATCATTATTAAAGGATCAAATTCATTAATTTCCATTTGGTGTATACGGTCAAAGATGCCGTTTTGTGGTGTCTATAATGAGAATCTCTGGTAGAACGACAAGAAAATTAAATTCAACCCTATCTACCGCTTGTTAGCAAATAAATATTACAGGGAATGTTTTTTTTTTTTAACGAAAATCTAATGGGTGCGCAATGCGGCCATTTCGAATCTTTAACCATCACCACTACTGCCGAATTGTATCATGTTTTTCAATCGTGGACATGAAGTTTTCAATTGAGTTACTGACTTAATTTCAAGATAAAACCTATAAAATATGTCTACTTTATAGTGAAAATGTCTGCTTACATTTGATAAACGACTTAATCAATGCGAGCGTGTTGCATTTATAAAATGCAATCTTGAAAATGCAGTCGTGTATATTTTAAAGTAAAACCACCATAGTGGAGTTTAATCTATTTTTAACTTGACATTTTAATAAAGGCAAATATGACCTGAGACAAACAACTGTATTCAATGATAATAATAGGAAATGGCGTATTTGTGAAAATGTTATCGTAAGATAATACTGTTTTGGGTCCATGCAACTGATAAAATTTTATAACCAGCGTAAAATGACTATTTTTGGAATAATAATGCAACGAAATAAATTAATATAAACAGAAATTTACGTAAATTCTTTTGATGGCAATTTAATGAGACATTGCGCTTTTAATAGGTTTTCTTTAAGCCGATTTCCATCAAGTTGTTCAAAACTTTAGATTTTTTATTAAGAAACTGTGTGTGACAAGCGTAATAGAGCCGGTACTGATTCAGTTGGAAAATGTGATGTTTTGAACAGAATATAGAAATTTCCTAAGAAAGGGTTGGATGGAATTCTCAATGAGATACTGATATGATACGGCACAACTTTCACAAATGGCTTTTGTTGGTTATAAGGGTATTAAATTGAGCAAAGATAATTGGTATAAACAGACGAAAAAAACATATATGCGAAATAACTTTTCTCATCATTCCAAGGAGCAGAAGGAGAAAACAACCAACAACTTGTTTTGACTTTAAAATTCTAATTATAACGCTCGAGAATGTATACGTAGACATTTTTCAATTAATAAATGAATTTAACGAATTTCGAAATTGACTGCCAGTAACAGTGCCTACAAATAAGATTTTATTAACACACCAATAACCACCATTCTCAATCAACACAAAGCTGATTTCTGAATAGGGTCGTGGTGGTTAACCAACAATAATACTTGAATTTGAACCGTTGCTCAACGAAATATCATTGGCGATATGCTAATCGAAATTATCAGAATTGAATTATACAAAAAAAATATACAAATCGAAAAAAAGCAGTCTTGCTCTCTGACTTGCATTTGGTCTGATACTCGAGCGGTTTTCGTAATTTGTGTGGCAGCATTTCCGTAGATCAGGATAATGGACTAAAAGCATCTCTCGAGTAAGCACTCTGTATATATCAACGTTAGTTGAAGGCTTCGAGATTTGTTTCGTTTAAGGGCGCTCGCTGCCTACCCTCCATCTATTTTGATGTTTTGTTTTAGATTTGAAATCATTTTCTAAGGGCATTACTACATGATAAATAGGGGGGGATGAGGTGATTGTTTGAATATTCCGAAATAATTTTTAAAATTAAAATCCTGTTCAAGACTCTAATTATAAAATTAATAAAAGACCATTTAATTTTAATTATCACTGTTTCCTACTATACCATTTTCTATGACCCTTGGTTTAGATAATCTAACTAGAAAATAATAAATAGATAAAATACACATGTATCAGTGTCAATACAGTCACCTTATTTATTTATTATGTCAGTGTTTGTTGATGTGAAATTGATTGTAATGAGTAATGATTGTATCTATGGCTATCAACTCGGAGCTTTCGATATTTTAAAGAAATGCGTTTTAAATTGTATTTTTCTCAATAAAATAAAAATTATTAAATATTGAATCAAAATATTATGTTTATTCGAATGATTTATGTAAGGATGATGAGCTTGGATGGCATTAGAAATTGATAAAGTGACCCTAGATTTTAATTAACTCTACATAAAATATTGACGATATTAATTTAATTTACATTTTTATTAATATGAGCATTGGGAAAAAATATAATTTTATCTAGTTAAGTCTAAAGCGTTCTTTAACAAAATACAAATTTAACAAGACGTTTTTATAATGCGGACAGACAGAAAATATGGAGCCATTTATATTTTGTCAAGAATGTAAAAGCATAAGTCAAAATATACAAGCAGGAAACGGCTAAGCGGCTCATTTACAATGATGGAAACCTATGGCTTTCCTGGAGAAAATTCTAGTAAGCCACCCTGGGAGAATTCAAGATAAAAACTGCGGGAATATGTTGAAATATTTTTTGTGAAAAGTATCAATTTTTTACCCAGCTTTCTTGTTTAAATTTAACAAAATTCAACCTACCTTTTATTAATATTTTGGCCCTTTTGGAAGACTTCTTTAATTATTTTATGCAATGCTTTGAACACTGATGTCTATATAGATCGTCGACAAAACACTAAGATAACTCGCAGATGCTGTCGTCGTCGTCGTCGTAGTGGTTGGAAATGGTGATGTTGATGATGGTGGTGATGATGGTGTTGCGTCTCTATTGAATGAGAGAACTGTTCCCCACGACTGGAGCGAGAACAGCAAAACACAGAAGAGACGTCTATTGATCACTGGATAGGCGAGAACAGCGGGCGGGGATCCAGGATGTGCTACTGCCGCCGTTGCCGCCCGTCCCTCGATGCGCGACAGCCATCCAGGAGTGACTGGAAACGGCACCACCGGAGGGCTTTTCGGTAGGTACTCAGGGTACAAAACAAAATACGAACCCGTTGTTGACAAAAAAAAAGAACGACACAGAAGGAAAATATACATTCTCGTATTTTTTGGAATAATAAAACAATAACGAAGATGTAAATGTTCATTTTTCTTTCCTTCAAGTGATATTCGTGGAAATTTCATGTTTGACATCTGAATTGGATAATTTCCACTATTCAAAATTTTATATTTCCCTTAACACTAGACTGATATGTTGTCACTTTGTATTCTACGTTTTCCACATTGATGAATTTCAACAACGAAAATACCAAACAGGTATGCTCAAGATTAGATGTAAGCTAGGTAGATATTACTCGTAAACAGAGGAAAATTGTAAAAAGGAAAAAATTGTACTATTTTTTTTTTAAAAACTATAAAACACCAAGTAGGGGCGAAAGAGAAGGGAGAAGGGTGTTTTGTTTCCCTAAACTTGATACACTTTATATCCATAAGCATATTCCTCAACTTTTATAAATTGTAACAAAATATTGTGCCGAAATTGCAATTTTTAACGTACTCTATTTGGTATTCAATAATCGTGCAAGACAAAATTGTAGAAAATTGTCTGTCAAACTTTAAACGATGTCTTTGCTTTACAGAAAGGTGTCAATTATTAATTTTCACACCTGCTTCTACCGTGACTGTCGCGAAACGTTTACCAGTTGATACATCAATTCGAATCAATTTAATAAACGAGTCAATTAACGTTAATAGATGCCGACAATTGTCCATAATACACTTAAGGGTTGGTTAATACACAAGGGGAACATTTATTTGAACAATATCAAATATAAATATACGCAGAAATAGATTTTGAGTTATAATTGAAAATAGAATATAAAAGTACTTTGATTACTTAAACTTTGTTGGTATTCCCATAAAATAACCATCAGGTCTATTGTACAAACAAACAATTTCATTAAAATCTCAGTTGTATCGAGCATATTTCCATTGCAAACGGTAAAGTTACTAAAAATATTACCAAATAATTGCCGGTAATTGACAGTAATGGTCTATTTCCAACTGTTGTTTAGTTAGATGACATCTAAACAAAACAAAACACAAAAATACTTGAATAGTTGTACAAAAGAGACAAATAGAACGAGATTGAGAGGAGAGACAATCAGGACCAGACACATGTGTTCTCTACATTTGCAGATGTTTATTTCCACTGTAGCTCGTCCATATGGTGGTGAACATGGGAGGGTTAAAACATAACAACAACAACAACAACACAACATCAAGCCCTTTGATGACGAGTGGGTGAATGGGGGATATTTTTAAAGAAATTCGATCTTCCCTCCTATTACCTATTATGCATCGAATACAACCAATTGTAAAATGATATAGTTCGTTGGTAGCGGTTTCCTTACGTTATTAATAATACACATTCACAAGCTTTGGGTCTTGTAAAGGAATGGCAACTGTTTGAAAGAGCAAATTGGCTGGCCGTTTTCAGCTGACCCGGCAAAGGAGCTTACGGCTGTATAAAATATAAGCTCCTCCTGTCAACATAACTTTAACAAACCGAAACAATATTGATGGTGGTTTTATTACACAACTTTGTTCATTAAAATTAAACAAGGGTGGTGGAATTGTTTAATCGTATTGTTAGCATCTCAGTTTGATTATGTTGGTGACGATGATGATCATCACCATTATCATGCAGTAGTGATATTGCATATTTAACACAGATGTTTGGGCATAGAGTTTAATCATAGTATACAAGGCATATTATAGTAGGTCTTTGAACTTTGACAAACTAGTTAATAATTGCATTAGAACAGAGATATATTCAGATAATATACATACATACATGTATGCAGATTATGGGTGAAATTATTGCAATGCTCGAAATTCTGCGTGTAGCTAATTATCGTCAAGTACGTAGATAATTATAACAGAGTAGACGTTACATTTCATTAAGGGCATTTTGTAGTATTCGCGCACACAATCAACTGAAATATTTTACCAGGGGAAAACAAGAATGCAGTCTCTTTCCAAGAATATTAATAAATGAAGTAATGATGTCTTTTACATATTTTTATAATTTGGTTGCCAATTGGTGCGGGGGCGGGCAGTTATTCACATGCCGAAGCTGGGTCAGATAACTTGAGAACGGTTTAAGATACAATGATGGGATAAGCTGTATTCGATTCGAAATTTAAAATTACATGGGACGACCAGCTTTTTTTTAAAAAAAACTACCATGTTTTCATGTTATTTTAAAGTTCTCAAAAAGAATATTCTAATTTTTCAATTTTATAAGAACACGACAATTTTTTAAAAAAAATATTCTCGTCCCTCCATGTAATTTGAACTTTGGAATCATATGCAGTTTACCCCATCATCGTATCTTAACCCGTTCTCAAGTTATGTGACTCAGCTCCGGCATGTGAATAACTGCTAACTGCCCGCCCTCGTACCAATTGGCAAGCAAATTATAAAAACATGTAAAAGATATTATTACTTTATCAATTAAGACTTTACAAAAAATCTGTAGAGTTGTTTTCCCCTGTAAAAATATTTTACTTGATTGTGAGCGCGAATTGAAACTCTACACTAGAAAATACCCTTAATCTAAATGAAATTGGCACCTGTTTTAAACACACTACAAACTGGTATTAGAGTACTAATATTATAACAAAATAACATCAGTTCTAATTATTAAACAAATGAATTTCATTAATGTTGTCGTTTATGTTGATGTTTATATACAGACGGAAAATTGTATTAACTGATAATGTAAGAGAAATAAAACAGAAACAAACTAAACACAACTGTATGTCTTGAAAGTAGTTGCTATTTAATAATAAACGACCATAGTACGATTAGTTGACGTTATAAAAGTTCGTCACCGTTATAATTTCATTTAATTACTTAATAATTGAAAATTCCCACCCCCATCTGCTGAAGATTTTAATTCATCAAGTTGGCTAACTTCGTCAAGCTTAGAGATTTTCTGTAATTAAAATTAAAGACCAATTAATGGTAATGGTAACGGTGATGATGGGTGATGAATTCGTTCATAAAGTCTGTCGTCGGATTGCTTCAAGGGAGTTATTTCGAGAGATCTCCATCTTAGAAAAAACTTGCTAATATTAGAACGATTCGAACAAAGAAAAAGAAACGGAAAGACTAAACGAAACTATGTGATATTTACCATATTTAAATTTGATTTGTTTTTTTTTTAATTTTACCGCCGTAAATTTAAAAACGTCTTTTTTTGTTGTCCTAGATAGAATAACTTGTGCAATTTCGGTTGTGTGAAATTTTCAAAGTTTAAACTTTAATAAAATAATGATCTTTCATCCCCTATTGTCACTTTATTAATTAAGGAAGCCTCTTGTGGTTAGTGGAAACCAGAAAAAGCTATATACAATTCTGTTCTATAGTCTTTTATGTATAAAATTGCAAAAGTTTCAGCCAGCAACTACCTGTTTTAGCGTTAATGTTATTTACAATGGGTTCGTATTTTCTAAAAAGGACAATAAAAGGCGTGATTTATATTCGCAATGGCAACATTTTATTTAGGAATGGTCATACCGTAAAATAATTTTGCATAAAATCGACTTTAAATTGCATTTCTATATGGTTGTAGCATTTTAATATTCACTAAAGTTTTTATACAAAATGTAATTAAATAGTTAATGGACATTTTATTATTTTTGTATCAAACACATTTTAGCTGCACTGTTTCCTTCCGTGGAATATATTGACCATAAATTCAACTTTGTTAACCGCTTCTTTATGCATAATTTCGTCCAAACAAATCTTTTTTTTATTTTTATTTATGAAAGAAGAATAAAATGAATACATATGAAAAAAATGTGTATGATGGTGTATGTATTGAAATATTTGTTTTGCAACAGTTGATCGAGCTTTCTTCGTTATAAGAAACTTTTATTAGTTTTATTTCATTTGACAACTGAAACAAATCTGAAAACTTGAACATTTCTCAAAGATAACTTCAAACCGTTGATGTCTCGATTTTGAGGAAATTGTTGCCAAATCACGGTGGCGTAACAATTGTAAAACAACAACAACAAAAACAACATCCAAAGAAGAAGGAAACACAAACAACTTTGCAAACTCCGGTAAAGTTGATTTTATTTTTCACAACTAGTTGTAATGTTCGTTCCTTATATTATAAATCAATAAAACAGTTTTCAACAGTTGTGCAACATAATTTTAGATAGAAGGTGTGCAATACTTTCAGGACCGTAGCTACGGGGGGGAGGGGCAAATGGGCCCCAATTCATTTTCCCCCTCAAATCATTGATACTTTAAAAGTAGCCCGGCTTTACAAAAAACGCGCCCCACCTGGAATAGTTTTTTGATTACGGCCCTGGGTACTTGATAATAAAGTTCTGAACCAATGAACAAAACTTTGACATTAATCCTTTGTATGTAACACAAGAACTTTGTGTTTCTTGTGAAGCATTGAGATTAATAGCGACTATGCAATTTATCTCTGAATAAACCTTAAATTCAAGCTATAAGAGTGCAGTAGAACACTTTTAACATATTCTTATCAATTCATGACTAAACTATGAACCAGTTCTTCCGGTTTCTACATCATGATTTACTGTTGAAAACTCTACTACATGACTGTTTTTCAGGAACTCCACTACTAAACTACAGATTACAGGGGATTCACTAATAAACTTCCTGCATTGTCAAGATTTGGTGGTGGTATTAGTTCGAATCTAAAGAACTTCTTTTATTTTTGTGGCGATTCAAATATCGATATTGTGATTTAACAAAGCATCTAATGAGGATCGTTTTAAATTCGTCTGCCAAATATTCTATGTATATGCAGTATTGCAAGTAGCTTCAAGATTTCATCAATTTTAAGTTAGTTTAAAAGTTTCTTGATACTACACAACTTGTGAATTTAACAGGCTTATTGCTATGTCAAAGTCTTGAGAAGTGAATCGATAAGTAATAAAAAACTTACCAATCACTCTTTTTTGATAAACACTCAATTATAGTATTTTAAAAGTTGTTAATCTCGTTCAAAGTCTAGATTTATACCTTGCAAGATGCAGATTTGCTTTAACAAACTTTGATTTTCAATTATAGCAATAGTAAATCATTTTTTTGCCCCAAGAGTTGAGATTTATTCAACAAGATATTTCCCGTGGAGAAACCACCTGTTTTTAATTGTTCTACAGTCAGATTGTTGGAATAATCAGTTAAACTACTCATGTTATCTATCAAAATAATTATCTTCGTCAATGTTTTTATCTCTATTTGACTAGTAGATTTCAAATAATGCCAAAAGTCGACGTATTTGTTTTATTATTGGTCTGTATTGTACATTATTATAAACAAATATTATGTTGCAATGAAGCAATTTGCAGTAGTATCGTCAGTAAATGTTTACTTTTAAGATCATGTATGTGTACATCCGATGACCTAAAATGTCATAAAGACTGTTTTGATTGTATGGGACCATTATCCACAGAATGTTGTATTTGTTTAGGTAAGTTTCCTGTCGTACAATATGCGTGTGAAAATGAAATAAACTACTTAATATTTAGGAATTTGTCCAGAATTAGAGAATGAACAAGACGACATGTTGAACAAGCAATCATTGGTTGAAGATTTTAGTGAAACAATCCCCGGATTATTCCGGGCTTTGACTGAATATCCCGACGAACAAAAACGATGGACAGTTGTGACGTATAACCAACAACACGATAAGGTCCGTAATTTTTCTTTATGGGTAGAAAGAGGGAGTGTGGGAAAAGTCAATTAAGGATCTAATTTTATACAGGAATTGAATTTAAATGATTTGAACGGGTGTACGGTAATTTTCATTTCCGATTGTACAAGTCTGCAAGGTTGCCGTAAAAATTGCCGTACAATGGGCTCGATTGCTTGCCGATGGTTCTATAGCGGTTGTTGTGAATGCATTGGGGATAATTGCAGGAATTACGGGTTAAATCAGAGCAGGTAATGCAGATTGATTGTATTTTTTTTTAATGAATTCAACTGAAAACTAATGTTTTATTGTAGATGCGCCAATTGCCCTAAACAAAATCAACTTCTAGATTACGATTACGATTACGATTATGACTATGATTATAAAGATCAATAATTCTATTTTATTATTCGTGTTTTATGTACAATTTTACAGATTTTTCAACAAATGATACTCTTGTTACACACACTCACACTCAAAACGATTTCCTTTTTTCCTCGCAAATGATTGTTTTTCAGCCAACCCTATATTTATAGATAAGATTGTTTCAGAAGCATTTCACGGCAAAAAAATCTGTATATGTCAAAAGAGAGAGAGAGAGAGCGAGTCTTTGAATTATATGCAGATTGAATGGAAATTCTCTCACCTAGAAAGATTACATGGAAAATCGATCGTTTTCCCTTTAAATTTAATATTTATTATTTACAATAAGTATATCTACTATAGAGATTTATTCTAGTTCGACAAGATTATGGATGAAATCAATCAAATAACAATATAGAATAGTGAATTTGACGAGTAAAAGCTAAAAGAAAAACTACACTACATTATTGATCTTTAAATGTACTGTTGTTGATAAGGGAAACAAGTAAGGAGCATTAATATGGTAGCAAGCTTTACGTAAAACTGATAACGTCTGTTTCGTTCAACTTGAAATTACTCTTCCTAGCTGATTCGTCGTCGTTGGCGTTTTATCGATTTTCTATTAAATTTTACAACTGGCATTATTTATTATTTGATTTTATCGACAGTATTAGATGATAGAAAAATGCATACAAGTTAGATTCAAAGCTAGATCGAAACAACTGATACAATTGATTAAAAGAAAAAGAACGTAATTAAATTTTTAATCAAATTGAAAATTAATAGACTGCATCGTTTATTCTCATTTTTTAAGTTCATCGTCCGAAATCGTCTGATAAATTTTAAATGATTTGTAACATTGTCTCATAATAAACAGAGAATTTCGCCACTGTTCTTCCGATAATTGTCTACTATAAATATTTTATTTATCAATAAAATTAGAAGCCACCGATAAAAATAATAACAAAAAAGATTACAATTCTAAATTGGTAGACCGTTGATTAATATTTACATTATATTTTCGCTTGCTGAACTCTGAAAATGGGCGATATTTTTGTTTGTTAACAAAACCAACTGTAGTAATGTTTTAAGCAGCTTTTGATTGATCCGTCAGCGTGCGGCAAAGT
This sequence comes from Mylabris variabilis, assembly GCA_037464815.1. Taxonomy (NCBI): domain Eukaryota; kingdom Metazoa; phylum Arthropoda; class Insecta; order Coleoptera; family Meloidae; genus Mylabris; species Mylabris variabilis. The sequence goes on from JAZBGW010000021.1 coordinate 33,461, forward strand.
GGAAATGACTACTTTTGTGCACGCGGACTAATTTTTAATACATAGAACATAAAACAATATGTAGATATTATTTTTTCTCTGCAACTTACAAACAAAATGATGAACGCAAACAATCAGATTATTTATATGTATTACAACTTATAATTTATAATACCTTGCTAATTCTTTATGTAAACGTTGAAAGTACCTAAAATTTCTGCATGTGGAGTGCTTGGTCAATAATCTTCATTTTCCATTTTATCAAGAAGTATTTTAATATAGACAATATAGACGATACAAACACTGGCACTTAACAAGCACAAACAAAAGTGGTTTTTAAAACATGGCGATGATAAAAAAAAACAATTGAAAACTTAGCTGCCTTTGATTCAAAGTTATAATTACATTCAACATAATGAAAACAAATGCCCTATTTTTAACCTAACAGTTAATAAAAATGAATGTATGTTATTTTGGCACCACTGCAATTTTTTACTATGGTAACCCGATGCCGACGATATCATCTAAAATATACATAATTTGTCAAATGATTGATTTATTAAATGACAAAAATATTTTTTTAATAAACTATAGTGCTTTTAAAAGATTAAACAACAATAATAGCGGATTTAAAAAAAAGCGGGTAATTTGTTTTAATAATGTGACTTTGGCAGTACTGAATCCTAACCTCAGCTTTGACATTGGACGGTAAAAGTATTGGTCTTATAAACACCATAAAGTATAAAGTCTACAATGTTGTCAGAGTTATTCAGACACGACAAATTTGTGCCCTTAATTAAAAAAAATGTATAAAATTATTGTTTATCGTCATCCATTTTTTCCATATTATTTTATATAATGATCCTGATAACACATTAATTAATGTAGATTGATTCTGTATGTTTATTATAGCTTAAACGTGGCAATGTTAAGTAGCAATTGTAAGATTCTGGTTGTGCAACTATGGTTACATGTGGTCATGTGTTAAATAGTTAACCTCACTTTTTTAATCAATCTTTTGATTTTATTTTACATTAATTATGACTTTAATTGACTCATCAGCTAGTGAAAAACCATCTAATGATGAATCCAAAGGTAAATCCAATGTGAATACCCCGGAAGCTGGGGCGGAATGGGGCTACGATCTATATCCGGAGCGTCGTCAAGGATCGAATACAACCGGTCTTTCCGCCCTACTACAAGGTAAAGGACGCGAGAATGTCGATAAAATCCGTTGTGAACGCAATGTTTATAAATGTGTGAAACAGAGTCCTTTGGTAAAATTGATGATGGGTGCTTTAAAAAGTTCTGGTTGTACTGTAGATATCCGTCGACATATCTCTTGTGAAGAGTGCGCTCCTAATGTTAGTGGTGGTTTTGATCCGATCCTGAATCAGGTGGTTGTTTGTCAGAATACTGTTAAGAATGAGGGATTAGTGCAGGCTGTATTAACACATGAGATGATTCATATGTTCGATTATTGTCGGCATGAGTTGAATTTTAAGAATTTGGATCATTTAGCTTGTACGGAAATACGGGCTGCTAATTTGGCACATTGTAGTTTTTTATCAGCATGGTCAGAAGGGGATACTTCATTGTTCAATATTAAAGCAACCCATCAGCAATGTGTTAAGAGTAAAGCGCTTAGTTCAATGTTGGCAGCGAGAAATGTTAGTAAAAACGAAGCGATGAGTGCTATCGAACGTGTATTCAGTAGATGTTATGCTGACTTGGAACCGATAGGAAGGCGCATAAGACGGAATTCCGACGATATGTTTAAAGCATACGCCGAAGGTTATTATTACGGTTATGATACCTGATCTTTTTTTAGTGTTATTTATTGTTAGATATCTAAATAAATTGTTTAAGTTGTAACAACATTTATTACGATCAACATCTAGACAATTAAACACCTAAGAGATTCCCAACGTGTTTCTCACAAGTATTGTCATGCTAGTGGTTGAAGAAGTTTCAAAATACACAAATTTGCTAAATAGATGCATAACAATAAATTAATAAGATACGAAATCTAATCTCTGTTGAGGATATCTGCAATTTCTTGAATCATTTTCTGATTTGCATACATATAGGCTTTTGTCTCCCATAGCATTTTACATAATTTCTCATCAGAAGTTTCATTCATTGCAACCTCTTCGGACATTTGTGGTGATAAACGGAAATATGGTACACCAATCGTGGAACACCAAGCTCTAGCTCTATCAACAACACGACCATCACTTGCAGTAGCCTAGTTTAAAAATCAATAATCAATTCAAGGTTTAGATTTAGATCGGTAATTTTACCTGATCTACTAGTAATGTACCTAATGTTGAAATACCTGTATATAATTTAACACCATCTAAAATACTATTGGGTAGAAACACATCGATATCTTTAACTCGAGTTGTAGGAATCACACCAGTACCTAGACTGACTACTACTGATACTGGACATGCTTCTTCTTCTTTACCTAAAGCTCTTAATGCTAATGTATGTTCATGAATTTCAGAGAGAGCATCTAATGTTGGATTGTTTGCTATCAAACCTCCATCAAGAAAATAACGGAATGCTCTAAATAATTTACAAAAAAAATACAAAACTAATAATAATAATAATAGAGAAACTGATTAGAAACTACCTAAAGTAAGTAGGTGCAGCTCCTGTGGCACGCCCAACTTGCCACACGTACTGTTCTTCAGGTGGTGGCGGTAATTCATATGGCGAATCATGTTTAATACCCAATAGATTATTTGCACTTTGATAATTTCTAAATAAATGCAATTCTACCGGTTTTCGGTCGGCTAAAACTCCAGTTACCATTACTTTAGGGTGTGTTATATCAGCCATAACAGTTTCTGGACCGAATGTTTCTTTTAATACATTCTCTAACGGTTCACTAGGATATGGTCGCATACCAACAAATGTATGCTCTTTAATACGAAAATATAAACATAAACATTCCTGCATTGTTTTTCCAGTAGCAATACCAAGCGATAAGATTCCACCAGTACTTGTACCGGCTAACCAATCGAAACATTGTTTAATCGGTCGTTTAAGAGCTTTCTCTAATTCTAATAATAATACAATTAAGACTAGTCCACGAATACCACCGCCATCTAAACATAATAGTCGGCCTTTCTTTGGTGCTACATCTTCTTGATGTTTGCTTGCTGCTACTTCCATACCAGCTACATCGAGCATTTGATTAAGCATATCACGATTTGTTGGACCCATTACTTTTGGCGGTGGGATTCCATCATAATCACCACCATGCTTACATCCATCTGTACAATATGGAGTACCAGGTGGACAACGTTTCGCACCAACAGCATGTAAATAATATAAAATCTTCGGTTCTTGTTCTTTAGTTAATAAATGTCTCGGTGAATTGCCAGCATTATTTAAAACATCCAAATCAACACCGAATACAATTAAACATTGAATAATTGATAGATTACCATGCTTAACAGCAAGATGTATAGGACGATTACCATCCGAATCACCGATATTCGGATCAGCTCGATGACTTAACAATGCTACGACGCATTCAAGCCGATTTCGCATCACCATAACATGAAGCGCCGTTTTCTTATCGAAATTCAATGCATCTATATGACAATTCATATCGATTAAAGCTTCAATGACCTGTCGAGAATTCGCCCAATGTAACGGTGTACCACCCATTTTCATATCTTCTTGATGGAGGCCTTTTGGATGATTCTGTAGGAAATTACCAACATAACCTGGTTCGATATTCTTATCAGAAGTATTCGATGTTTTATTCACATCAGCACCGGCTAACAGTAGGGCACGGACACAGTCCGGTTTATCTGCTTGACAAGCGATATGTAGAGGAGTGTAACCGTTCTTGTTGCGAGCATTTAAACAATTCGGTGCTGTTCCTTGCGCTAACGCCTAGAATTTTACATTAAAATAACAATGGTGATATTAATTTAAAAAACGTATCAACATACACCGATAATTTCTTTAGTTGTAACTGCAGCATAATGGAATACAGAATCAGCATTATGATCTAAATGTTCTAATGAAGCATTCACTGCAATCAGAGTTTGGATAGTTTTTAAATGTTTTGTTGTTATAGCGACTTGTAATGGTGATATTCCAGTTTCATCATCTGTACTATTTATATAATGTTGAACTGTTTCATCTCTAAAAGCATCATATAAGTTGAAATAAGCCGCTAAATGGGCTAAATTCCATGTTGGATGCTCATTTAAAACATCACAGATCTTTTGCAAACCAGTTGTATTCCACATCTATAATAACATGATTGAAATACTGAAATACTTGATGATGCATTACAACAAATTACCTCTTTTGAAATCTCTATAAATGTTGGTAACTTATCTTTTATGGTACAAAATTTAATTTCAGCTTCATCTAAATTCGGTGTTCGAAATAAACTGAAAGACAATTATAGGGAATTAACATAAAATCAAACAATCTCTTTCTGGTAGATACCTATAGGATTGATTCACCGTTTCCGTGTAGGGCCGATGTAAGACAATCTCATAAGTTGGTTCTTTTTTATTAGATGAAGTGCCACCCGAAGTGCCACTGGGTAAGTACACCACCAAACCATCTTCACGTAAATGTATAGCACGATCAGAAAATGTGTCTGATTTAGCTTCCACAACTCTGTCAGGTGGTGTTTCAGAGCTTAGTAAACTTCGCAACACTGAAATATTTATAAAAAAAAACATAAAAATAAGAAATTGTTTATTAAAAACATTACCGCTTAATCCGCTTGCTAACATGATTCGATTTGTTGCAATTTTCGAAACGAAAATATGACGTAAACGTCAATTAGATCATAATTTTTATGTTTAAATGACGCAAAATTTTAAAACTGCAATTTTATTTCTCCCATGATCAATTTGTTATCAAAATTTAGGATCAAGTCTAGTATTTGCAACATAGT
>JAZBGW010000021.1:39504-61949 GCA_037464815.1 Mylabris variabilis
TATGTTGCCTACATAAGTCATTTGTAATTTTTACCACAATCGACAATCTAATATCTTTTATGGGAGCTTTGATATGGTAATCAACCATTAAAATATTCTAGATTATGCTCAAAATCACATAAAAAAGGCAAATCTGATAATACTTCTATTGTTTAGACCTTAATTCTTACAAAATCATTAAAAAATTAAGTTTTTGTTGTTTCTACTGATTTTATACATCAACCAGTGGCAACATGGCAACATTGCAAAACAATAGTTGGCCATTAATGGTTGACAAGTCTGTTCTTTTAATTTGTTGCGTTTAATTAAATTTTAAGCCGAAATAAAATGATGGACGATTACGATCAGGTAAATTAGCTATTTTTTTTATTTGATCCTGCTTAAGTTTATATTTAAATTAAAACAATTTCTTTAAAAAAATCACCCAACAAGAATTTGAGGTTAAAAACTAGAAAGCTTCCATGTGTTATCGTTTAATTTTTAAAAATTCTTAAATATTCACCTGCTGCCTTTGCATGCACTTTACCCATTGTATTGTTCAAAACGTTTTACAACTCATCTATTTTTGTTACTAGGGCTACGATTATAGCAGCTATGATGAATATGGTCCCCATACTGGTGATCCAAATTTGGATAATGAATACAATAAACAACAGTCAAGAATGCCGGATATCGTTAAAAATTTCCTAATTTATTTCCGTAATTGTGTTAATGAAGGTTTAGTATTTGAATTACAAACATTATATGAACAATCCTGGCCGAAATTAACTGAAGATTATTTCGAAAAACGTCCATGGCCCGAAGAATCAGAAGTTGCCGCTTTAGTCGACAATGATCCGGTAAATAATTTAATTGGGAATGTATGGGTGGGGATATATTCTTAAATAATTACCTTCTGTACCAATATCTTGAACATCACGGATTTTCTCTTTGAATTGTTCACTTTTATCTTTAATTTCTTCCCGTAGCAGGTCTTTAACAATACCCCCTTTATTTCTTATTTGTTCTTTAAGGTACTTGTCCATTTTATAGTTGATGATAAAATGATTGGATTTTGATCAAAATAAGATAATGTGAATATTAAGTACACGTCAGTATTGACCTAATTTTACTTTTTTTCCTTGTCAATCACTAGTTAACAACAAATATTGATCATGTCCTGAGCATTTAGCTCAATTATTTATCGAGCGATCGATTCAATAATTAATTAATAGACATAATGATATTACAATTAGCTTTTTTTATGAAAATTTAATATTATCGAAACTTCTTATTTTGGAGAAAATAATTTTATCTTTTTCTCCAATTTCATATACGTTATTTATTCTTAACTCGTTATATCTTTAAATATCTATGTAAAATTTTATCTTTATTTCAGGTGTTTATGATTCTTTATAAGGAGTTGTATTACCGTCATATTTACGCTAGAATTCAAGGTGGTCCGACATTGGATCAACGTTTCAATTCATTTTATAATTATTGCGATCTGTTCAATTATATTTTAAGTGCTGATGTACCAGTACCATTAGAATTACCTGATTTATGGTTGTGGGAATTGATTGATGAATTCGTTTATCAATTTCAATCGTTCGCTCAATATCGTGCTCGTTTACAAAAGAAAACACCACAAGAATTGGAGATGTTGAATTCAAATAATAAAGTGTGGAATGTATTGTGTGTTTTGAATGTTCTACATTCATTAGTTGATAAAAGTAATATTAAACAACAATTAGAGGTGTGTGCTAGTGGCGGTGATCCAGATTCTGTAGCTGGTGAATTTGGTAGTCACTCGCTATATAAAATGCTCGGTTATTTTTCATTGATTGGTCTATTGAGACTACATTCATTATTAGGCGATTATTATCAATCGATTAAAGTTTTGGAGAATATTGAATTACATAAAAAATCACAATACGCCTATATTCCAGCTTGTTTAATTTCAACATCGTATTATGTTGGTTTCGGCTATATGATGATGAGACGGTATTCGGATGCTATACGTACATTCTCATCAATATTGTTGTATATACAACGTACAAAACAATTATTTGCATCAAAAAGCTATCAGCATGATCAAATCAATAAACAAACCGATCAAATGTATCATTTATTAGCTATATGTTTAGTATTACATCCGCAATGTATTGATGAATCAATACAGCAAACATTACGCGAGAAGAGCTATCATGAGAAAATGTTTAAAATGCAATACGGTGATCTACAAGAGTTTGAAAATTGTTTTGTATTCGCCTGTCCGAAATTTTTATCACCATATCCACCACCAGTCAATGCAATCCCTGATGATTATTCGAAAGAAGCAATCCGTCATCAGACACAAGTCTTTATGGATGAAGTACAACAACAAAAGATGCTACCAACAATACGTAGCTATTTGAAATTGTACACAACATTACCGTTGAGCAAATTAGCAACATTTATGGCACAAAATAAAAACGATGCAACATTCGATATTAATAAAGAAACACAAATATTATTGATTCATTTATTGTGTTTCAAACATAAAATGAAGAATATCGTGTGGTCAAAAGGGTCATCTGGTCTAGAAGGGAAACTTGAAAGTGGATCAGAATTAGATTTCTATATCGATAACGATATGATTCATATTGCTGATACTAAAGTTGCCCATCGATATGGCGACTTTTTCATCAAGAAAATCTTAAAATTTGAGGATTTAAACCGAAAATTACACAATCTTAAAATCTAATCATTCATTTTTAAAATTTGTAAAAGGACAAATAAATAAATATTTAAATGAGATTATTTTATTTTTAGTAAAATTTAATTTCTTACAGCGTGTTTAGTTGAGGTTTTTACTTTAAATTTCGAAATGTGTCTTGGTTTAAATCGCACTTCTTTATCTTTATATCGCGTAACATCGGTTTCTGTGTTTTGACGATATTGCGTCCATGGGTGTTCATTTTCTGTCGTATCCATTTCGATCTCTTCTTTCCAGCTTTTGTAACGCATCTGGAAGATTTTCTGCGCCTTTTGGAATTTCTTATCGTAATAAAGTCGATCGTCCTGTAATTATAATATTAGAGGAAAAATCGTTTTTTTAATTAGCGAAAATATACCTTGTCGTTAGAAATATATTTGCACTTTTTCTTGAATTCGTCCAGGTACTCCATAAATTTCTTGGTAGGTTTTACATCTTCCCGTTTTGCAATTTCCATAATTTCTAAAATATATTTGATATTCATATGGTAGCAGGCTTGGCGTAACATAGCACCGAGAATTTCAACATTCAATCGATACGAATGCGATCTCATTTGCTCAATTAATTCGAGTGCTTGTTCGCGTGTCTTGCAACTCAATGATAAAACACCATACGTCACCAGATTCGGACGGTAACGGTAATTTACAAAATCTTTCAGAACCTCTTTAGCATTAACATAATCGTATCGCATACTACGCTTTTTAATCAACATATTGAAGAAATCAATATCTGGTTTTACATCTAATTTCTTCATGGATGCTAATAGTTGTTTTTCCGATTCTATATTGCCTGGTAGACAATCAAGAAGTTGAGTGAACGTTTTAATATCAGGCTTGCAATCGTATGCTTGCATGGTTTGTAAGAAACCTTGACAACCGCCGACTAACAATAAACGATCTTCAGGTCGTGTTATTTCCGTTAATGAAACAATATTGCCTAAATGCGGCTCTTTTGCTAATAAATTTGGCCGCCATTTATCACCGACAAGATTATTTTGTGTTTGTTCTTGTATTAATTCATTATTCTCTTGTAATTGTGATAGATTTTCGTTGTTATCATCACAATCTTTAGATTCAATCAAATTTGTTTCATTTAACAATAATTGTGGACTTTTGCCGAGAATTTTACTTAAAACATCTGTCATAACTTCAACATCACCAATACCACAATCTCGGATATTTCTCAATAATAAATTAAACGTATAAATACTAGGCTGGATGTTTCGTTCGATCATTTTCCGCCAAACTAATAGTGCATGTCTAAATCCGGCATCAGTATCGGTAACACAAGCTTGTAACAAAAAATTAACAGTGTCATCTTTGATTTGGAAGCCTTTCGATAACATTTCGTCACAGATTGTGAACGCGGTCGTTAAATCACCACAACGACCGAACGCTTTAATCATTGCATTGTAATTACTATCGTTCGGTTCGTACATTTTCTCAATCATAATATCACGTAAATGTTGGGCTCTGGTTAGACCATCTGATTTCCACGGACTATTCGCACATGCATTAAACAACGCTGTATATGTTCCACCCGTTATGTTTAATCCACGTTTCTTCATTTGGTTGTACAATGAGAACGCTTTCTTTGTATAACCGACACGGCCACATGCACCCAATAGTAAATTGTAAATATAACTTTCCGGTTTGACACGATCTTGTTTAATCATTCGAACTTCTACAACATCTATAGCTTCTTTAATTTGACGTTTATTTATTAAATCTTTGATTATATCAGCGTATTGTTTCGTTCGTAGTTTTTGCGTTGGTAAAGGTTGATCTTCCAAATATTCATCTTCGGCTAAATCATGTTCATCTATTGGTAGTTTCGGTGGTGGTTCACCAAATAGATTAGGATCATTCTTTAAACGTACGAGAAATTCTCGTTCTGATTCTGTTGAATTTGAGGTTGTTTCCTTTTGTTTTGGTGGAATTGTCGATAATAAACACTTTCTATAATTTTGATTATTTATAGATAATTTGAATTGTTGAAGAATGATCAACCTTTGTGGTTTTTGTATAAAATAACGTAAAACTCGTGGATTTAACATTTTTGCAATCTAAATATAACCCAACTTTTTATTATAGGTTATGTAGACAATTCTAGTAACTGTATTGAGGTAAAGTTGCATAGACGAGTGAGGTTGGTAGTTGTGAAAATTTGGCGCAAGGTTTAAATTCTTAAAACGTAAGTTTTGTAGATCAAGTTTTATAAAAAGCCTAATCAATACTTGTGTTTACTGTATTTTGATAGAGAATGCTTAAAATAAGTTTTCTGCGTAGAGAAGTTTGATTTTACGCAGTTAGCATATAATTAAACAGTTCTCTTTAAATATTTACTTAGTGCCCTATTTCCCTTGTGACTATCATGTTTCATAATTACGTTGGGGTATATTAGCAGGTGTTGTTGCAAACTTGTTTATAAATTACTCGTTAATATAACGAGATGTATACAGATGAAGATGAAAGGGTTTTAAGCAAATTTTTTTATGAATAAAGGCTATATTTGACTATGTATGTGTAGATATAAAATCACTATAGGTACGATCCAGTGGTTGTAGCAATAATAATAATAATTATAGCTAATATAGGGTGTAAAACACTCACACCCTTTAATAGAGAACAATAATAGTGGTGATGAACTAGGTCGATGTAATTTTCTTGTTTATACTACAAACATTCATTTTGAAAAGAAGTAAACATAATAAGCATATCAATAGTTTTGATTTATAATTTTTTTTAATTACAATTTTCTCAAATATCAGAAGTTAATTTCATTACTGAAGAAACGAACGACTAACGTGGTTTTATTTCATGTATGTTTCTAGTTTGAATTGCTGACATGATATTAGAGAATGTACTTGAAAAGATTTATATCAGGCCCGTAGTATAATTTTTTGCACTTGGTGCAGTAGCAAAATTATGCACCCTTTTTGAATTTTTCTAAAGCAGGGGCTGGTACATAAAAAATAAAAGGTGAAATTATTTATGTATCAGAATAATAAGCATGTAACTCAAATTAAATTCTAAATATAAAAGGACAAAATGCTGGTATAATTAAGTGCGGGAACTGCGTCCTTTTCGATTTGGTGTCCGAAAAAGCCAACGTTTAGTAGTCTAATTCTCGCTTGTTTTCTGTGATATTAAAATATGTTATGCAATGCTGTATAATTGAAAAGAGCATTTGACAGAGTATCTAAGAGGATGAGCAAATTTTCATTTAATTTTCAAAAATTGAATTTCTAGAGGATGTCTTGATAAATCCCCACATATAAGCTTTTAAACAAGGCATCATAAGATTCTTTATTTTTAAAATTGCGCAAAAAGTTTTAGTGAAAGTTTTAGGTTTTTATAATTTTTCTGGAATACTAATAAACCTATCGGAAAATTTCTTGAAGATCTGGAAAGAGCTTTCGATTTGCTATAGATTGCATGATATTCATTGCAAAATAAATATTATTGGCTAAGTTATGATGGAAAATATATAAAAAAAATTCCTTTATAGTTCAGAACTATGAAATTTGTTAAAAGTCGCCCCCTTGGAATCAACAGTGATCAAAACTTTCTAAAACAGAAATAATTTTTGAAATGCTCTTTCCAGTACTGTATTACGCATTACAATATCTCATTAAACGTTAGCATTTTTCGGAAACCGAATCAAAAAATATGTAATCTCCGCCCTTAAATTATGTAATCATATTTTATGAATACAAGAGTGATTAGTGATTAGATTTCAACATCACATCTAGATATGCATATGGGCGCCTTACTTGCAGAATGCGTTACAACTATTTTCATTGTTTTTATCATTTGTTGTTGCTAAATTTATTTTATCCTCATTTATGCTTTCGGTTCATCTTCTCTAATTATCTAAGCAGATTATTTTTAGAACTCTATATGAATTATTCAACACGATTATTATTCATTAAAAAATGGGAATTTTTCTTTATTTTTGAGTATGGCTAATGTAATTACTAGCAGGAAAAACCGAGTGTATCTCATCTAAAGAAAAATTCGTTTAAATTTAGAAATCAATTAGACCCATATTTAATGGAATCCATTACTTTTATCCAGTGGTGTAGCTAGTATCTGAGGGGGAGTGGGACGAAATTTAGTTTACAAAGCTAATAAACAAAAACTATAAAATGGAATAAACGTCTTTATGAGCTAATTAAAAGAAATTTTGTCAGCAAGTCTCCCTGTATTTAGTGCTTGCGAAAGGTAAATAGGAGCAAAAATCGTGAAATAAAAGGGACACAAAAGCGCAATATTTGATGTGCGGGAGGGGCGGCTGTCCCCATCTGGTTACGCTACTTCATTTATAATAAATAATATGTTGATTAATACCATTTGGAATATTAGTAAATAAATGGGATTCGTACATACATATAGGTAACATTAATGTTGTTATCATAATATGCTTGACGAGTCACGAGTCTACAGAAATTAAAGCGTGTGTCTAAAATCGTGCGAATAAGCGCGTTGTAAACCATGTGATTTACATGTTATTTTAAATATAAATATAACAATGACACAAGAAATTCTACAAGAAAATTTTTGTGTAGATAAAACGTGTAAAACTTGGAAGATTTGCAAGCATTCAGTAATTTAATTGAATGAGTTTGACAGATGACAAAACCAAAAGATAGATTTCTTTTCTTGTGTCTTGTTTTATGTTCAACGTGATATTTTCTAAAGGTGAACCAGTATTATTTCACTTATGTATTATGCTAATTATTCTAATAATATCGTATTAATTTGGTAATTAGTTGGCACACCTTACGGTCGTGTTGCCTTTACAAAGCAAACATTCAAACATATCGTGTTGGCACTAGAATCAAACCAATTATGTAGATAAACTAGATGGATTAGTTGGAAATATTGCAAGCCTTGTAATATAGAAAGCTTGAAAAGCAAGAATATTCGGTGGTTTGTTTCTTTGATGTAGGTACATACATACGAAACTATTATTTAGCCGTTTTTTAAGCAGAATTCTCGTCTTGCAGTGTAAATTTCAAAAAATCTTGTACCTTTTATTATTTAGTTAATTTGAAGCAATTTTTAAGCAAACCTCGTGACTTTAAATCTAGATTAAGACATTTTCTTCAGTCATCAGTCTTTTTTAGTAAATTTCGCTACCGCACCTTAAAAGAGAGGAGATTTTAACATTTTGATTCAACTTTAAATTATCGATGTTCGAGTGATTTGATGAATACTTTCTTTTGATCAATTATTAGTGATTTTTGCTAAAGAAACGATCATAGAAAGCGAATTATATTGTTCTTTTTCTGTAGAAGTAATGAAAGAAAAAAAGGACTGATAGTATTTCACAGAATCGATCAGTTGTGTTAGGCTAAAATTGTAAATGTCAAAGTAGAACGAAAAATATGTCAGTAATGGTGTTCGATAGGAATAGTTTCATGTTTCATTAGAAAACTAGCACGTTCTTTTCTTCTTCTTTTTGGATAATTCTATTAGAAATTATAAACAAAAAAATAAATTCAAAATTTTTATTGTTTATTGATGTATAAAGTCAACAAGACAGGCGGAAGAACCGTTTAAAAGTTGAATGCTCTACAACTGAAAACAACTAATGGTTAGTGATCTAGAAAGAAACAACAAGTGGAAAGCTCTTATCTTAATAGTATTAAAGCGAGAAAAATTGTTGTGATAAACAGTTACGGAAAAGTCTTAGTAAAAATGAAAACGCACTTTTATATGTATGTTTAGTAATAATGTAAACAACACCTGTGAGCTTATTTAATTTGAAATTTTAAACTGAACTAAATGATAATAATTGAAATGTGAATCTATTAATTGTGTTCGATGAACTATAAAAAGTTATTTTCGATTTAATATTTAATTGTAACCAAATTTAAGTCTATTGGTTTGATGAATTGGCTCGTAATTTGATAGTATATAAAAACGGTATCATTCTTATCAATAATTCATTGATTCTTAACTGAATTATCATAAAAATCTCATTTTAAAATATTTGAACAGACTCATTAACAATTATCGTTGATTATAAATCTTTTAATTTAGTTCCTATTAAAGGGAAGAACCTTCAATATAAACACCTCGAAGGCTACCAGGATTATAATATCGTTACAATAACAATTCTGATTTTTTGTCTAGCAATAAAGGCAATCGTTTCCTTCATAAAAACGCAGTTCGATAACTTCCATTTGATCGACAAGTATGTCAACACACCTACCCACAAAATTTGGAATTATGGTTTCGTTCTTAACAGTACACAGTCTGACTTTTTATTGGCGTGTTTATAAATGAATGAATTTGGTGTATTTTTAGCAGTTTATTACATATATTGTACGGAATAGGGGGTATAATAAGACTTACTGGCTTCGTTTAATATTTAACAATTTTATTAATGCGAACAAATAATGTTGGAAAATTATTCATATAACAATTTCCTCTCATTCAAGTTCATTCCTCCGGTTTAAAGATAGTCTCTATTTGAATATCCTTAATATTCGTCTATATAATCAATTTATTTCAACTTCATTGCTTTTACGACGTGTAGAATTTTTAATAGACAAAATCTAAACGCAACAGACAGTAAAATTGAATAATTTCCAACAAATACTTTTTGAAACGTTAATTAATAAGACGCTGTTAAACATTATTCGCGCCTATTGTCTATGACTGTGTCAAACAACAATTACAAGCAAATTATTAATCTTCAATTTAAAACAATAAATGTTTACAACTACTGTAAGTTTCAGTTTAATTCTTCACGTGCGTCAGAATAAAAAGAAAACGAAAACGTATCAATGTCTACGGTTTAAGAGAATATAAGGGATACGTTGCGGTGAAACGTGACTATCTGGAAAAAATATTTACGTTAATCTGCGGTAAATACGATATGTCAACAATATGATAATTAATAAGCGATGGGTGACGATTGGATGTAAAAATAATTTATACAAAATTTTTAACGTTTTATATTTTCAGTATTAACTCTTTAAGTGAAATATTTTCTGATGAACTTTCTATATTGATTATTGTCTTGTTGTGTCATCGATCCGTTTGTTAGCTCATATTTCTGCTCGAAAAAGGTCATATATTGTGTAACATTTAAAAAAGGGCAGGACTTCAACAGTGGAAAAACTGCGAATAAGGTTGTTAATTGATATTTATTAATTATCAGTTAATTATATAATGAATCCAGTTTCATATAAATAGTAAAAAACCTGGGGATTGAAAATTAAAATTGTAACAACATTGTGAATTCATTTAATATAAATGTTTCTATAAATGAAATGAATATATTGAATTGGTGAAAGGTATCTTCAGTGAACAAAGGCAACAAGAAACAATAGTCCTAACAATCATCTCTAAAGCAAGCGCCCATTTACTGATATAGACATCAGTTAACAGTACAAGTCAACTATAACTTATAATTAGGGCTTTTGTCTCAATATAAGCGCTGATTAGAGCCCACAAGTGTACAAAAGTTTTCGAATATAATACCAGAAACTTACTTGATACATTCGTCATGTGTTACTTTTAATGACAAGTATAAATTCCCTTAAAAAAACGTTGGTATGTGAAGTCCTCGCCCGGCGCATCCACCATTTTCACCCTCAAAATCGCTTGTTATCAATTACATCGGAAATATAGAAAAAATATATCCATTTTACTCGGTACTTGCTTCTCAAATAAGTTAGACAAGGTTGAGCAAGTTAAGGGGAGTTTATTTGAAAGTGTTCCGTTTGTCTCTAGTGCTTCTAAAGAACATGGTAATAGTGAGATAAACCTGCAGGATACTATTTGCTTGAATTGTTAAGTTTTACTATTAAAACTGTAGGCGATCAAAGCTTTACTGGAAAATAGAATATGCAATGCAAATTAAAAGATAATTGCATATTTGCCCGTTTGATGATTCGTTATTTTAATTAATAACGTGTTATATAGTCACGTGTTTTGAAATAATTACCTGGTTTGACGTTTGGATGGGAAATCTTAAGAAATTTTCCTCGCTATTCATTATAAATATATTAAAAGTATAATTTTCTATAACGTGTTAATTGTCTTCGATTTGAATTAATTTCTTACTTAATTTCTAGAGAATCAATCAATGTGTTACTATTATTATTTATTGATTGATTCATATAAGAAATTCGACTGGGTTGATATTTAATTAGGGAGAAATATTTTGAATTGTATTGTTTTATTAAATTATCACGTGTATTATTAACGTGATGCTTTACGATATTTGTTAAAATTTACCAAATCCACCTACAATGCTTTATCAATATAACAACGTGCTATAGGAATTTAGAATATATTTATTTAAACTTTTCCAAGTAAAACATGGAAAATAGATTATTATTAAACCGAATTATGTAAATTATCTAATGACTGGATGAATAATAACCGCCTGACCATGGTCAATACGGTCTTTAATGTGTTACACGAAATAAACAAATTTAAAGTCGATAGTTATGTACACAATCATTTGGCCTTTTGATTTATTTCAGTATGAACTGGATGGTTAATTAGTAATTATCGTTTATGTCAACAATGTAAGACGTCAGAGACACAACATTCTTCTGCTTGTAAACCAGTAATTTGTTATTTATAGAACATGTCTCTAGAGAATTCGTCAACAATCCTTGTTTTACATATGCAAATAAGCTACGTATTTGATCGAATATTGTGTATGAGGACAAATAGAAAGGCTTGTTCTGTCCATTTAGATTAATTTTTGCTTCTAATAATTACAAAGTACCCCGACTTGCGTCAATGTTTTTCTATATTAAAATTCGTATGTAAAGGTCAATGTTAGTTAATTAGTTAATTTAAATTTAGAACTAATGGCTATACACATCCCGATTATTCAACAGGGAGTAATGATAAAAAAATTTCATCTATATTAGGATTTTAAACAACATGTATTCACACCCTCTATTTCAGTTCTATATTTAGTTAAGTAGATTTGTGGGGGTGCTGGCACATGTGCATTTAAAAATAACCAGGATAATGTAGGCATTAGGTAGGTATTATTAGTTGTCTGGACAAAGGTGTGTGGAGTTTCCTAGCTTTTCACATAACAACCAACGCAACTATTTTTCATTACAAATATATCGATAAACTTGATAGTTTTATTTTTATATAAACTTATCTATTTTAAACATATGGGGTGATTCAAGAGGATGGGCCATTAAAAGTATAAGAGGTTCTAATTGATGGAAGTTGATGAAATTTGGTATATAGCCGTTATGTCCCCTGAACTTTCTCTAAAATCATTATATTAAATTAAATTATTATTTTAAATAGAACAATATATTTTTTATTCTGAATTAAATTCTGAAACGAAATCAAAGACGACATTGATAATATGTCCCTTGGTCTAGCGCTGAAAGTTTTTTAGGTACTTAGAATTTCAGTGGCATTTTAAAATATGCAGTGTTTGATTGAAAAATTCATATTTTTGAAACTGGCATATTCGAAATATTGAAACTTTTAATTTAACTAGTACAAATAATGTACTTTTTACTAGTTTAGACAAAATTTAATTATCTTTCAGCGTTTGGCTGAAATAATTTTTTCTTTCAGGCAATTTTCAATCTAATATCTTGCTTATTTTTATGTTGGGTAGTGCACCCTACTCCTTTATTTTAAATGGAATGGTATATTATTTATTAGCTTTTTTGTATCCTTTGATGAAATCGAAGGGGACTTTGATAATATGACCCATGGTCTAGTGCTAAAAGTTTTTCAGATATTTTATCTTTTAGTACAATTTTAAAATTTGCAGTGTTTGATTGAAAAGTTCATATTTTTGAAACTATAACATTTGAAATGTAGAAATTTGAAATTTAAATAGTAGAAATAATGTACTTTTTATCAGTTTACACAAAATTTAATTACCTTCCGAAGTTTGGCTGAAATAAATTTTTCCTTCAGACAATTTTCAAATTATAATATTTTGCTTATTTTAAATGGAATACCGTATTTTTCTTTATACGATTAGATAGAAAAAAAATTCTGAATCGAACCATATTAGCATTCTTTGTACCTATCTTTGATAACTTTTCAATTATTCAAAAATTTCAATTTTTTCTTCTATCCAATCTTATAAAGAAAAATATGGTGTCCTATTTAAAATAAGCCTAAAAGAAAAATTAATTTCAGTTAAACGCTGAAATACGATTGAATTCTGCTTAAATCGATAAAATTTACATCATTTGTATTATTACGTTTCAAGAATTCAAATGATATGCTCGCAAAAGCATGGATTTTTCAAACACTGCAAATTTTAAAATTGCACTAAAAGCTGAAATATCTGTAAAACTTTCAGCGCTAGACCATCGGTCATGTGATCAAAGTCCCCTTCGATTTCATCGAAGTATTCAAAAATGCTATAAAAATATACCATTCTATTAAAATAAGAGAATATGGTGTACTACCCTATATAAGAGGGGTAGTTAGAACAACGAAAATATTTTCTAGAGAAAGTTCGGGTGACATAACGGCCATATACTTTTCTTCTTATACTTTTAATAGCCCACCCTCTTGAATAACCCTGTATAGAAGCATTTAATTATTTGTTGAAGTATTTAGAAGTTTTGATAATTACATATAAACTTAAGTAAAACTTAAAGTAAACATCTTTAATTATAAGAAACGTTGTTGTGCAGCTGTATTTATCGGAAATTAGAGGTTTCAAGGGACCGCGAAATGATTTTAGAGCTTGTCAACATGTTATAAACATAACGTAATGTTTACTCGTGCAAAATATGTATAAGAAAAGTGGTTCCTAACTTTTTTCTTGCTACGAACGTCTTCTGTAATTTTGTCAGAATTCCATTCCTCTTATCTGGGATCTTTTAATTCAAAAAATTTATTTTAAATAATTTTAAAATGTTCATACAAAATATTTGAAATTTGTACGTAGGTTAATTTTCCCTCAAAAAATCTAAAATTCCACGTTAGAGAGGAATTCCACCCCGGTTGAGGACCACTGTTCTATAATCTAAGCCTGTGTCATTGGCAGTATTTATTAATTGGTGTTTACACACACAATAACTGATGGATAACATGACGATTTCAAGTATTCAGTCTGTTAGCGTTGACGTAAATATTTATTGTTTGAAATCACGGCTTCGATTTAATTGATCTTTTTTCTAATGATTACCTTAATCAATTAAATAAATCTTGTTTTTTCGCGTTGAAATTATTGCTAAAATTAAGTTTAGATTTACAAATACACAGTTAGGTTTGAACAGGTTTACAAAAAACAAGTCTCATTTCTCATATTGTCTTTATAATTTCAACGTGATTATTTATTCGGGCTGAAGAATACAGAAAATTTTATAAAGTACCACAATTTTCTTTACTTTTGCAATTGCGTAGGTTTAAATTTTTACTTCTTTAACACCAAGACAAGTTTTACTTTGTAGTTTGGATAAGGGTGGATCTGATTCAGATTGATTCAATTGATCTTTTATACATAGGGCACCCGTATTATGAAATTGGCGTTCTTGACTTGAAAGAATTTTCCGGCAACCTGGATTTTAGTCAATTTTTAAACCGAACAGTACGTTTTTTGATTGAATGCTAAATGAATTGTTCGAGTCTATCAATTGGTGGAATTCAGAAAATGTTATACCATATAAATAACTTCACTTTTCCCCCGTTTGTAAGGTTTGTTCCTTTCCCATTTATAGTTGAGTTAGTATATTGATAAACCTAAAAAAGATTTTATTCACGGATTTAAATTAAGTTACATATTTTTCTCAAATAATCCTCTTTTAAAAATTATCACCATTTGCTTAATTTTAGTCCTTCCTGTTCTTGTAGTTTTTACAAAGGTGGAATGGAAATTAGTAAGCACTTTAATGTCTAATTGAAGGAAATTACCGATAATGTGAGTGTTAAAATAGAATCTGTGTGGGCTCCAATTTCGCACTGAAACTCGCAGCAGAAAGCAAATAAGTAGAGTTATCTTGGCTATTCATAGTCTTCTGAAACACGAAATGTTGCCATTATTATAAGTAACAATTCAGTCTGATTAATATCGAAGGTTACACGTTAATTGATTAAGTTCTACTTCTTTGATTGTTCAATTAATAATTATTAAAAAATTTGATTTTTTTCTACAGAGGGTTGTGTTATTTACAGGATTTGATTGAGAGCAACAACATTGTGTATGATTTTTACGTCAGTTGTAAAAACAGAAATAATAATGAATAAATTAATAATCTTCTATGATCAATTCGTGGATAATAAATATGGAAACATACTCGAGAAAGTAACTATTCATTATTCTCTCTAGTTTAACCATATTTACACTTCTTTTATTGTCATGGCAGCTTTATTTTAAGACGAGCAATTTATAGAAAGTTAACCTGCAATAATGTTTTTATTAGACCGTCTAAACAATGTGTTGCCTAGACGAACGATCCTGAAATTTTCCATTTTATCATAGTTTAACAACTATGACGTCACTTGAAACATCGACGACTTGCTGTTACAAACAACGTACAATCCTGATTTTATCGTACAGTGCAACAAACCGAGGCTTGAAACGAATCAGGTCAAAATGTGATAAGCGAAGGGTGGCGAGGGGGTTATATTGTTGCGCAACTGTTGGCACTATCACTTCAAGCAATAATAACAAAAAAAAAACATAAAAACAAACAACAAAAAACTTATCTAAATCAAATTGGGTAATGCTACAGTAACTATATTTTTTAACATCACTTCAAGTATTCGTTTTTTACATAGAATTTAGAGGAGTAAAATCGATTTTTGCCACAGTTATTGTATTATTTGATTTACGCTAAGGGTGTGTATGTGTGTATACACAGTGCGCAAAAGTTCATCGTCCTATATTTAGGGCTTACGTAGATTCTGCTAGAATCTAGGTTACAATATACGTTTTAGCTGCTGGCTGGGGCTTGCACATTTTTCAATGAAAACATTGACGTGTACACTGCGGCTTATTCATAAATGTTCACTGAGAAATTCGCTGTTGTTATCAGCATGATTGACAGAATTTCTTTCGAAACTTAATATGGTAACGTTTACAATATTTACAAATTTCTTTTGCTCTTTTTATAATCAGTATAAAATTTTTATTTTCCTGCTCGTTTATTCTTCAATAGAATTATGATTGACTCTTTTTTCTCGCTAGATCTAACAGGGTTGTTTTTTTGCTTTTAAAAGTTGTCCGGATAAAATAACTAGATCTAACAATAAATGGTTGATTGTAAATCACCTCACGTGTGGTACAGGCACTTGCTATTGTTGAAGTCAGCGGAAAAGTAGGAATTTTTGTTGAACTGTTCAAGAGCAATGACCGATGGTGGAATTTACCGCATGATTTTTGAAATAAAAGATGTAAATTGAAATTTGTTACCGCACCCACGTTCAAGTACGATAATTGCCCTTTTAACAGTAGAATAAGCAAAACAAGCTTCACGAAATGCGTATGTATAGGTACGATTCTAGAAATTTGATACTGAAATGAAAATTCTTAACGAAATCTAGTGAAAAAAGACACAATAAAGCAAGCAACGCTAATGTGAGTTCGTTGCCCGTAAAAAAATTGGCAAAGCTTCCAGTTGAGTACACACGTACACACATTGTTCATAGTTTTGTTCCTTTGATCAAATTTTGATATTTTTGTCCGCAATTCTAGGAAAAAAAATCTGTCTAGATTTGTTGTTTATAAAGCTTTTAAAAGATAGAAAGTTTACAAACAAAACATTTACATTTCTGCAGTCGTATATAAAGTGGTCACACCCTGATGTATTAACTGTTATATAACGATAGTAGACAATCCTGGGGATTGTTCGAAAGTTAGAAGAGCACATAGGCCTACAGATTATAAAACAGGATCGACGACCTAATTCGGTGAGTTCGTTGACACCCGGATCGGATCTATATTTAGCTAGGCGATTTGCGGGGAACAGCGAATTCCGGGCCTTGAATGGGGCATTTACTGGCAGTAGGGATGCAGTTTTAGGGTTAGTAGGTCATCATCCCTCTCCGCTCTACTGTTTGTCGAGCTTTGAATGATGACTACGTCATGCCTGTATGGATCGTTACAACCAATACACTATGGCCCCTTTGTCAGTAATTAAATCACATCATTCATATTTTACAACCGAAAAAAGGGCTATTATTAAACCACCCCTAACAATATTGTTTTTAGCTTCCCATCACAAAATTTATGATAATTTAAGCGGAAAATTGATGGACGAGTTGAATTTAAACAAATAAAATAACATCAAAGTAATTTTTCGAGTAATAACCACAATAATAAAAACTTGTTGTGTTCAATTAGTAATATAAAAGGAGGAAAAAGTAACTGAATTGAACAATGTGTACATGCAATCCTAGAAACCGCCCTTCCTTCTAGTTTTCACCAAACGTAATGACGTCAGAAGGGGAATTTAATGACGTCAGAGGGTTTTAACTCAAAACTAGGTCGTTCCCTTTTAAACTAGGACAGTGACCGGAGCGAGGCCATTTCTGTTTATTTTTAAACATTAAAAATCGGCTTAAAATATGTGTATCGTTCTGGAGAATTCTAGTGGATTTCTCATGTTATAAACACATTTTTTTGCAGAGTTATTCTATTGATACAGAGTAGATCCTTGTTTCTAACAGAATGTGAAGGACTTCTCTTAAGAGAAACCAAAAAAATTTAATTGAGAATTGTATACGTTGAATTGATGATTACATACAAATTCAGCCTGACCTAAATTTGTAGACTTTTGTGTTTCAAATTAGAAAGAATAATTCAACACAATTATGGTGTGAATTTTGGTGGATGCGCCGGGCAAAGTTGATCGAATTTAATTAAAATCAATTTTAGCTTCAAAAGTAAGCGTCCTCACATTTCAACAGTACCTCAATAATGCCGAAAGAAAAAATAAAGGATATCTAAAGCCCTTTTATCAATATTTCATGTATAAATAGATGAATTTAGTCGATATTTTGATTATCTTCTTGTTTGATCCGTGTACAAAAATATTTCACGTACAAAATAGGTAGATTATGGATGAAATTAGTAGATACTTTAATTATCTTCTTGCTTGCTCCGAGTACAAAATCCACAGTACTTATATGATTAGATACACATGGCATAAGCCACATGCTAGCTTTACTTAATGATATAACCCGCTCATCGGTGTTCAATTTTCTAATCTATCCGATTAACGATTGCACAATTTGCACTTTGATAAATTTATTTCAACACGTGTACCTGCTTGTTTATAAATCGCAAACAGATTACAATCGCCATGTGTACCTAGAAATACGTGGCAGTTTATTTTTGTAAATATAATATTTTCATGTATGGGACTTTCAACGAAAATATTGAACACATGCTATATTTTATGAATGTATCTATTCGACAGGAGAAAAATAATGTTACACTTGTACAAATTCGAATTATTGGGAAAAATTGAATGTCTTGTATTAAACAGATACACGTGCCAGGAATACCACTTTACGGTCATCTCGAAGCTTTAATGTACTTGTTGTTTCTAGGTACTGTCTCGTATAATGTTCGCTTATCATGTTTTTGTCTAAAGCTAGATGCTAAAAAATAATTATTTAAAACTTTCGAAATGATAAGTCGTTATTTGTATATTATCGTAACAATATTGTGGTTGAGTTCTATTCTTTGCTTGAATTAGTTTAAAAATATGAAGGAAAACTGTAGTTTTTGAGCAGAAGTATATTTGTATAACCACAATCGAGCAGGAACTTAAATTATCAATTCAAATATGAAAGAATGTTGTGTTAAATAATACTATTGGTGAGTAACACACAGGTGGAGTTGTTAAAAATAGAACATCAATAGGACGTTAGCATTAACGGGGATTTCTTCACGAAAACATGATCGGTATCGAAATTAGAAGGCGAAATACAATCGGTCCGGTGAAAAATATTACTTTTCTGTCTACATAAGAAGGAATCGAATGTTTTACACATTCTTCCAGAGCTGTTATTTTCATGCGTTTGATCCTCATAGATATCAATGAGAAGGTTCGAATATTTTTAAAGCTATTGATAACGCCGAATTTTGGACGATTTTCTCTTATTTCTATCTACATAGATTAACTTTTTGTGTGGGTTGCAATAATATTGCATAATTACTATGAGATTATACTGCTTATGAATCCCTAAGAGGCAGCTTTAGAGCTTAAATACTAATTTGTCCGAATAATTTGATAAATTCATTTAATTTAATGAATTTTAGAAGAAGATCAAAATAGAAACATGTTAATAGTCAGGATAAGATAAGAATAACAACTTTAATTATCTATCGACCTTTACTTTTTTCTTTTTTTAGAAACTAGCGGTTGATGGAATTAGTTTGACGTATATTTTTAATCGACTGTGTGGGATGACGTCCTGTAAATTTTGTAAATAAAAAGCATTCAATTATTTTTATAATATTTTTATTTTATTGTATAATAGGGACATGATCTACAAGGCACTAAATGGGAACGTACTTTATACAATATTTTCAATAAGTGCTGTGTAAGTACAATAAAAGGGGTATGTTCAAGTAAGGTATACAAGTTTGAGTATCTAAAAAATTACAGAAATTGTTAAAATTGGTGCAATGTAAAATTTTAATTCAATCTAACAATAAACTACAGGAATTGAGTCCCTCGGCACAGTATACTTGTGGTGTATTTCAATAATTTAGTTTTCTTTTTGAACATTGATAATTATATAAAAGTTTTATATACAAAATCTTACAAACTATAACGTTTATAATCTAAGCCGATTTACAGTCTTTTAATTGATTCCATTGTAACCAAACACGAATTGCCGGTATACATATAACAATTCTATTGTAAAAGATAATTTAAACGAATTTATCGATTCAAACCGGTCATATATTGTATACTACAACCGCAAGTGTTCATATACATTCTAGCTTGACTCTTCGGGATACGTTGTGTTGGTAGTCCTGACAATCCTCGAACGTACGTGTAGGTCACTGGAGATCTTAAGATACGTTTCGGTGTTGATTTCTTGCTCGTTTTCCTTTTTGTATCTTTCGTATTATTACAACTACTCGATCGTGTATTCAAACTTAAATTTTGAAAAACTCTTCGTACATTCTCAGCAGAAGCTGAATGATGGTGCCTTTGTCGTACTTGTACATCACTGCCTGTATCACTTGAACTACTCGATATGTGATTAGGTGATACTGAACGGAATCCAGAGTCTCGTGATGATGAGTTCTTTTCTTTCTTTGCTGTTGGTGTCGTTGTTATCGATGATGATGCACAAGAATCTGAACTGGATGAACGACTGTTTGTATCTCGATTGAAATTGAAATTTTCACTCGAACGTCTTGTTAAACGTCGACTAATTGCTCGAAACAATCTTATACCGCGTATTTCTCGTACTGATGATGAGCTTATTGGTGATAAATTATCACGGTCTGGTATTATTAACATGATTGGATTTTCTGACTGCATCACTGTTGTCATACTAAATTTTGTTTATTTAGTTGATTTATGAGGTCTCTATTCTTTGACTATACTCGGAATAGAACTGGTGGATTGTGTGTTTATTGCCCGTTTATATAGCCACTTTAACGTGGGGTTGTTGGAAATGCGCAAGCTCCTGTACAAGGTAGGGGTAGTTAAAACACGTGAAGTTGCTGAAGTTTCAGGATGATGCTGTAGCGGTGGTAGTGGTGGTGACAAAAATAATAAATCTGAAGAAATCTACAGTTGCTTTGCAAATAATATAAACGAATAAATACTCAATTATGCTAGACAATTCGATATTATCCATTAACAGTATGATTTTTTTATTGTTGAGAAACAAAGCATACTTTTTAATAAATTATCCATTAAAAAGCAGATTAAAAAATCTCATAATTTAAATAAATCAACAAATTCTCGAATAAATACAGATTGTTTTCTATTAATTCCCTATCTCACGTGAATATTTCAGCAGGCATCTGTTAAGGAATAACGTGATCTTGCACGTGATTGTCTTCATTGTAGGTGTCTCACTTACATTTCTACTTCTCGACGGTAGAAATTAATTAACAATCCTTTGTTATCAGTTTATCGGAAGCTATCAAATTATTGGTTCTAGAATGTAGGATGAATTGAATCGGTTAAGATTTGATTTTAAATAAAACTGTTATTGAGTTTTACAGAAAATAAAGCTCCTATATAATACAAGAATATTTAATCTCGCCTACATTTAATAATATTGGTAATTAATTTAAATGAAATTGTCATAATAATAACAACTAACTCGTACTTGATTCACCCTTGCATGACCGTAAATAGGAGGTATTTATAAAGATACTTTAGTTGAATTTCTTTTCGACAGAAACTTTCTCTCTAGTTGTAAAGGACTCTAATGAGAGCCACCTAACAAATCAGTATCCGTGTGCAGACATGCTTTCATGATTTTCTCTATTTGTTCTGTATGTACAAATGTTGTTGAACTTGTCTCGATCAAAAAAAAAATTGTTTATATCATTAAAAGCATGTAATTGTATGAGTTTATCGCAGACATGTGAAACAGTTTAATATTTCGTTGCATTTGAATCGCTCTTATTCAGAATTTATTGACAATTCAATTTGTGTTTTGTTGACTAACCCTGTTTATTTTTTTTACATTGTGTCTCTGTCAATAATAACAAAATCAACTATAATCTTTTCAAGATAATCTTGATTTAATTATAGATTGTCTGGCTAATTACGAATGAAAATTTTGTTTTAGACATCTTAATCTACACACGTTCCTGCAATCGAAAAAAATCCGCTTGTCTACCAATTCAGAAGCTGTGTTCAACTAAGAATAATGAATTTAAGGGAGAGTGTTACGAGAGATCTGCGGTTATTACGTTTCTCAAACGTTGGATGGCGCCTGCTCCACAACGTCTTTCATGCATATTTACAGATTACTTTATTTACTTAGGAAGCAATATGCCGGAATTTTTAAATTAGAATATTAAAACGTGTTAGAGAAAATTGAAGTTGATGTCAAATACTTTCGTTCATATCACTTTTCATCTCTATTTTTATATCGTACACTTGGTTTCTAGTGTATATTAACATTAAATACACCTATTTCGTTGTTTCGTCTTTGCTATTTTTTATTTGTCAAAACTATAGGTTCAAAGTCAACCAAGAAAATAGAGAAGCTAAATAAAACTTCATTAAATGTGATAAAAAAGTTTAAACAAAATCTGGTATAAGGTTTTCGAGATAAAATATAAAAATTATGTTTTTTTTTTAGTGTTTTCACCTATTTTCAAAAACTACGTACCAGATTTTATTTAAACTTGTATACAGAGTGAATTTACTATCTAGGCACATTAGAGATTCCCACCCCTAATAGTTTCTACCCAAGTTAAATGAAATGAAGAGACATTTGAATGAGATAGAGATATACTCGGTTGGTCAGTAGTGAGAAATATAACAATAGGCACCACCCACTCTTAACCCCCCCCGGGCTCTATTTTAAAAGGCACAAAATTTTGACAATTTTGTGTAGAATTTTTCTCAAACATCATGCGGTAGACGACCAAATGTATCAGACAGAGAAGGGAAGGGAAGAGGATAGAGGGATATTGGAGTAAGTAATATAATGTGAAAAGGCTCAAATCTCAGAGAGCTCTTTTCGTTCCCTTTATTTCTTTTTATTTCTTTTATTTTATTTTCTAC
>JAZBGW010000022.1:0-34172 GCA_037464815.1 Mylabris variabilis
TCATCTCAAAATAGTATCAGTATTATAACAGACTTACAGATAACAACAAGAAGAAAAGCAAACTTATAAATAATGCTGGACAAACTTTTGAAAATAGGTATGTTGAATTGATTATAGCATAGTCAACTAAAAGCAAAATGACTGTTTTTCAGTTTTCGTAAAGTCAAATCGAAATCAAGGAATTAAATTTAGATTATTGTATTTAATTCTGTAATAATTGGACAGCCAACAGCTATACTTTGTTCCACAAAGAGAATTAATTTTGTCAATTAGCTAGTGTACCCATCCATCAAATGAACGATGCGGTATGATAGTAATGACGCTAGGACTGACGACAGTTTCGATAATAAGCCATTATATGCTTGCAAAGTATGTCTTTAATAAGTTTAATATGATTCAAAAGTTTTTGCGTTGTCTGTTTGTGTGTGTGTGTGTGTTTTTTTTTACTCATCTATGAGGGATTTAATTTGATTCATCTTAGTGATAGGCTTCAGGCGGTGTTTGTGTTTGTTAACAGCACTTATACAAGAGAACGAGTGAACAATCTCACCTATAAATAAACAAAACGAAATATACAACCGTTTGAAAAAGAGTTCTAACCTTTGGGCGCTAATTAACTGTAAAGAGAACTCTTAAAGTAGAAGCTTTCATAAGTATATTATTCATCTGAAAAATGACTGATATAAGTCCAAAGAAGAGATCGTGCAACATTTGAATGTTATTAAATAAAGATAGAACAATAATATACTGACTGTCAATATGTTATTTTAATAAATACAGAAATTTAATTAAGCAACACCGAATTCCTAGTGTGGTTTAAAGTACAAACATGTTTAGATACAAAATGAATTTCACGAATATGCATTGAACATACCTCTTGTATGTGGAAAGAGTTGCTGTTAAGGAATATCGTGACAGGCATTGGCCCCATAAAAACAGATATTAATATCTACCGTAGAAGACAACCTGCCGAGTTTCGCGGTGATGTAGGAGGAACGAGCATTATTACAAGCAAGCGGGTGTTGTAGTTTGATTTACGTTCTGTTGGTGTATTGTGCCAAATGAATAGTGCAATTACATGAAAGACGAACGTAGCCAATACACAAGTTTATTGTTTAGGATATCTTCATATTGTTGGCCTTTAGAAACATATCAGATAGTAGAGGTTCCGTTATTTGCTTTTATTGATATAGCCGATCTAGTAGATTAATATCATCATAGTGTAGATTAAAACATAATAATATTGTGGAACTTTCATTTACACCACAAGAATCTGTGATAAAGTCACTTCCAACAGCTCTACACAAATATATATATACATATATAGCTTACAGGGAAGATTACAATGCTAATTAGATTTGTAATGAACATATTAGATGAGAATAGGACGATATGTATGCAAGAATGTGGTGGTTACTTTACAAAAGCATGAGAGATATCAAACGAAAATCGTTGTTTAATGATAAACATTATTATAATAATCTCTAAACAAACAGAATAACCATCGTTAAATAAAGCTAAATAACTACTAAGTTGTTAAATGAAGAAAAGAAAGGACACATACAGTACAACACTGCTAAATTATTTCCATTTTTCTCTTGGGGAAATCTATCAGGGTTTCCAGGGAACAGTATCAACTATAGAGTAGATGTGTATATTTTGACTTTGATAAGTACTATGAAGGATTTTTTTAAACTCGTTTTCAAAAAATATGCATAGAAAACATAGTAAAAGGCAAATATTGAGTGAGGCACGCCCAAGTTGAATTTCTTGTATCCACTGATTCTAAAAAACTTATTTTAACAAAGGCAACATATGATGAAGTAGGTATTATGCTAATAGCCATTGCTAATAACTCATCTATTAAGGCTAGAGTCAATTAGTATTGTATTAATGTATGAATTAATTGTTTGTAGATGTTAAATGCACAAACTGTTAACGACATTGCCTTTGTACACTAGCCAGTGAAAATTATAAGACACCATCGTCTGCATGTCGGAGGATCAAATAAATCTCGAACACTTTGTATTACAAAAAGCTACAATAGAAACGGATTTTCAGCACAACGAATGTTGATTAAAGTAAGTATTGAAAAAGATACACACAATAGTCGTAGCACTGGTAGATCACAAACAGGCCTTGTCTGTTTGATTTTTGATCGATATTGAACAATACATATACAACATTACATACCCGATTATGTATGTTTAAGTTTGTGAAATTACCGAAACAATAATCGATTGGAAATACTATTATTTTTATATGCTATAGTAAAAACAAAGAAAAATAATGATTATTGTGACTAGAAAGCGATACGATTCCACTGAATTGTATACAAAGTGTTATGTGCAATGCCAAAGGCAAACATTATGGTTTAGAATTACGAATACACGAAGCATACAACACGAGCAATGTGAATGTTAGTAAAACAATATAACCCGTAAGAAACTGAATACTAAACGATCAATTTAAACGGAAACTTCTATTACAAAATAAGCATTCATTATCAAACTATCAAAATCAACCGATTATTAAACAATATTAATTCTAAAATTCTAACAGACAGTTTTATTATTATTACTATTATTTTTTTGGTTAAGATTGAATTTCGACACACGCACGACACTTTTCGAAGGAACACAAAACAAGATGGACGAAACGACACATACGGACTAGGAGTTTGTCCTATAGTAAACACGAATGCGTGATAAGAATGAAATTTGATTTAAAAAAAAAAAACGGATACATTGATGGTGAAAAAAACTTTGATAGGACAACATCAACAAAGAAATTGAATCAAAATCGTTCTAAGTTGACTAAAGATTTGTTTTTCCACTAAATTTACATTCACTACTATACAGTAACTTACAATTTACAAAATGAAGAAGAACCTGTGATGATAATTCGGCAATTTACTCACCA
The DNA here is from genome assembly GCA_037464815.1 of Mylabris variabilis. Taxonomy (NCBI): domain Eukaryota; kingdom Metazoa; phylum Arthropoda; class Insecta; order Coleoptera; family Meloidae; genus Mylabris; species Mylabris variabilis. Next base: position 2,923 of record JAZBGW010000022.1, read on the forward strand.
GGTCCTTTTCGATGAGCTAGAAGAAAAAACGAAAAAACAAATCGTATGAAATAATTCATAAATAGGTAACAATTTTATAGTATATTGAATTGTTTCGCTTGTATTGTACAACAGTATCGATTTTAATTCTAACTTGTAATTATCTAAGCCATCAAAATAGTTGATGTCAATATATTATTTCCGAAACTGCCATAAAATTTAATCGTCGTCATAGCAGTCCATGTTATATTGTAAGGCCTACATGTGTTGTAAAACCGTCCTTTATGATTGTAACTCCCATTTGTTTGTATCCCAAAAATAAACGATACGGAATTGTTGTGTACCTATATCTGCACATATAAAACTGCCAATCCATAAGTGGATTTTGGCAATTGATTTTTCCAATAAACGTTAAGTTTCTTACAAGTTTTATACTGTGAGTTATCGTAATAAGAAATTAAGTTATTAGAATTAATTTATATTTTAACGTTCTCTCTCTCAATTTGTGATTATACAGTTTTATTATGATTAAAATAAACATTTCTTTAAAATTAAACAATATAACATTATCTACAGTTTTATAACAAAACATATTAAAAGGTAGTCATATTTTGTGTATTTATAACTGAATTTTCGTTCTGAAAACGGTCAAGTGACTTTGCTAAAGCATTCACATAATATTCATTTTATATGGTTTCTCATCCCACATTTCGTTTATTTTATTTCTAATTGAAAAACAAACATATATAGCTTCAGCACATATTAACGTGAAAATGTACAAGACATGAAATAAATGAGAGTCAAGGGAAAAAGACCAAAAAGAAATAAACCTTAAATGTTGAAAACATTGAAAAAGAATGACAATCATCCTTAAAATCCTTTTCCAATGTCCAAGTTCTGTCACGAAAGAATGGTCAAAAGCGAATCCGTTTTAGTATCATCCCTTGAAAAGTTCTAGACATACAAGAAAAGCCTCCAAGTAAAGAAAATAAAACGATAAAAGCCCATCGCTACCACCAATGCTAAGAAAAGTTTTAAAAGACAAACTCAATTTGGATTAAAGTGTTATACAAGAACTATTAAATACCGCAAGAGAAATCTAAAATTGCAAGACAGGATTTAGTATAGCTACTGACTTTAAAGGTTTGAAAGTAAAAATGAGGAAATAACTTTTGATCAATAGAGATTATTAAATAACCAGAATAATATTGTTATTCGAAAGTTATTCATTCATGTTATAAGTTATTCTTTGTTAAATTGTTCAAATTCTTCAGCATAAGATCATCGATAACTTCAAAGAAACAACAACTGTTCCATTATAATAAGTTTCTTGCTTCTTAATTTACTAAATTCAACATTATTATTTATCTCCGTGAATATACATTCTGCCACAATTCAAGAGATTTCACAAACGAAAAAATTATTCCTAGTTCAAGTACAACTAATTTTCAGTTAAAAAAACTTAATGACTCTTACTGAATGAGATATACAGGAGAGTTGAGAATAAAAAAATTTTCATGGAGAACACGTTGATCGTTTTCTAATATCAGAAATACTTCTAGTGTAATGAAAATTTTTATAGACTTGTTATACCGAGTGGTTTATGTTAGACTGTATAGTTCTTATGGCAGGTCATATTATTTCAGGGAATGTTTCGCATTTTCTGCAAAGTTCAGTGGAAAAAACTAAAAAAAAAACTGTTGCCAAGGTCTTTCAGTCATTCTTAGTCGGTCTCAATCTCTCGAAGAGCTACGAGGTTCTTCTTTTGCTAAAATGCTCTCCAGGGACTCCCTTATAAATCGCTCGCCAAATAATATGAGTTACCATAAGAACTATAGAGTCTGACGTGAACCACCCGGTATGCATATTGCCTTTCTATTTCTTATAACACCAATAAAAAATAGCCTATATTAAATTGTAAATTTACTAAATCCTTGTTCAATTAAATTTATGTAACCCTATAATGTTTAGTCATAGAAGGGGCTGGTAATAATTGAAATAAAATGTTCTTCTAGACAACGGTCAGGTCCGCTTTGAATTATTAAATTCAAGTTTATTTAGTTTGTTGTTAGTGTTTAATTAACTTTATGGTCAATCTTTAAAATTGGGTTGAAGTTTAAATGCTTTTATTGATTGTTTAGAGACTAACTTGTTTAGGGTTAAAACATTGTTTGTATCGAAAGAAAACTTTTTTTCCTGTTCTCGCTCAATTCTCTTCGGAATAACAGTAGTAATTTCGTATCAAAAAAACTGAAAGTTTCAATTTAAACAACAAAACGGTTTTGATGAAATTAAATCCTAGGCAAATTGAAATTGTCCTTTGTAATAATAAAACGGAGCCAAATCTATGCTCATTTTAATCTCAACGACATCAATCTTCTTTATACTGATAAAGCGAATAGTGATGGGAGCGATTTTAATTGAAATAGAACAAAAGACTTCTGTTTTATGCAAACAAGGTTAATAAAGGTCAAGTCATTATAACTACAATTGTATTAGAGAATCTAGTCAACTGAAGAATAGCCTTTATTGTTTTCACAGGATATTTCCATTTAAATTTTAAAAGGAAAATCCGTTTTTGTCTGCTTGTATATCAATTAAAGGTTAAGATTAGTATGTTGTGCATTTTATCAGTTCATATACGAACACATTTTGCCCATTTTCAGCAACACGAACAACTCACCCCTACTCACATACGATATAAATTATAGTTTTTTGAGTGCAGTTGAAGAAATTCTGAAATCTTACCCATGCCTATATTGAATCAACAGACTTGTAACCTCGATTAAACAATCATCATAAACGTTAGAAAACGTTGGCGAATCGATTAAATCTAATTTTGATTATATTGTGGAATTATGTGGTGACAAAAGAACTGTTATAGAATTTCAACATGCCATTCGATGGAATAGTGAAAATTTTCAGTTAATGGAATATAAAAATTACGATATACCTATAAGATCGAACGAGCACCTGGTACCATAAAAAAAAACAAAAGTTGCTTAAAATATTGATTTTGATTTTATTAAATCTAGATAATTTGTAAAAGATATAATTTTGAATGAAATAATATTAAACAGATTTGTCAAACCTTACAAATCTTTTGATCTTTTGTCGAGCGTAAATATATTTTTGTGAAACTAGGACACATGCACCATAATAATATCGGTTTAAAAAAGAAACAGGTAATATACACTCTATTTAATATTTGTCACGATAACTGAAAATGTAGACCAGTCAAAATCTATGTCGATATAGGGGCGGATGACTTGAAAAGGTCAATTGAGAAAATATTCCTGTAATTACGTATAATAAAGGAAACAAGAAGGAATTTTTCATCAAAGCCATTAATTGAGTTTGTATTATGAAAGCAGAATAAAAAGAAAACAACCATGAAAAGATTAAGCATTTTTTCGGCAATAATTTCGTTTTTCTAGGAAATCGAGATTTTAACCATGACAGAGATTGCTAAGATTCATTTATGATCATTTTGCAAGAATTAATCAATTCTTCAGTACCGTTCCCCGAAATAAATTCAACAACATTTGTACAGATACATATATCAATTTTTTTTAAATAAACATTGTGCCAGCATTTGAAACGAATCGATTGTGTATACATTTGATACAATTGAATTTAAAACTGTGTATGTTTAGTAACAGTAAACAATATTGGAAAAAACAAATACTAGAAATGTAAATTTTAGTATAACTATACTACAAAAATCCTTTAACATATAGTAAAGAATTCTACCAGATTTAAATGTAAAGCACATTTTATATAGATTTTGGTTGTTGCAAACATTCCATTATAAAATGTCTTTCATTCTTTTATCTAAATGAAATTATCATGAACAAACATTATCCAGTTATTTTCACGTTCATCTGAATTACGATCAACTCAATTAATGTCAACAATATTCACATTCTATCAAAATAAATAACATTGTTCTCAATTTGTAAAAGAAACATTCATTGCTGTATTTTAAGCTTCAATATAAATTTTCTATGAATTGAAGATAATTCGAATTGGCAACGTAAATATTAGAACTGACATATAAAAAGATGAAACTGTCGTATTGAAAATCCGTACTTCTATAATTGCATTTCAATTGAAATAAAAAAGAAACATTTTTTATTAAAATGACAAAATACTAATTGGTACCAATTTAATGGAAATCAAGCGTAATTAGGTACCTACATTTGTTACTCGTAGATAAAAGCATTTAAAACTGATAAAGGTCTACAGGGTATGTCCTAATGATGGGCCAATAAAAGTATACGTGTTCTAATAATTATTGGATGTTTCTGAAATTTGGTTAGAGCCATTTTTCCGCCTGAAATATCTTTGGAAAATATTCTCATTGTTCTAGCAACCACCGTTATATGGGGTAGTGAACAATACACTTTTATTTTAAATGCAATGGTATATTTTTTATTGCATTCTTGAATTCTTTAATGAAATCGAAGGGGACTTTGATAACATAACCCATGGTGTAGCGCTGGAAGTTTTTCAGTGTTTGATTAAAAAAATCTAATTTTTGAAACTATTCCTGCTAAAATATTGATATTTGGAATACAAATAGCATGAGCAATGTCCTCTCTAGTAAAACTTGTAGAGTTTAATTATTTTTCAGAGTTTGGCTGAAATAAATTTTTCTTTCAGGCAATCTTCAAACCGCAATATCTTGCTTATTTTAAATGGAACACCATATTTTTCTTTATATGATTGGGTAGAAAACAAAATCTGTATCAAAATTAGACGAAATTGAAAATTTTGAATAACTGAAAAACTATCAAAGATAGATATAGGGAATGCTAATACAGTTCGATACAGAATTTTTTTCTCTACCTAGACATATAAAGAAAAATATGGTGGTCTATTTAAAATAAGCAAGATATTATGGTTTGAAAATTGTATGAAAGAAAAATTAATTTTAGCTAAACGCTGAAAGATAATTAAAAGCTGTAAGCTCTAGCAGAAAGTACATTGCTTATGCTATTTTTATTTCAAATATCAACATTTTAGCAGCAACAGCTTGACAAATATGATGTTTTTAATCAAACACTGCAAAATTTAAAATTTCATGAAATGCTTAAACATCCGAAAAACTTTCAGCATTAGACCATAGGTCGTGTTATCAAAGTCCCCTTCGATTTTATCAAAGAATTTAAAAATGCAATAAAAAATATACAATTCCATTTAAAACAAGAGAGTAAAGTAAATTCACAAACATGAGATGTACAATTGAACATCTCATAATCTTTGAAAAATTGGACTATATGTGAACTCTTATATTATATTTCAGGCGTTGTTCAAAATGCTTATACATCGTTTTTCTAATCCTTTACCATATATTTAAATAAATTTATCTACGACTTATATATAAAGTGACTATTAAATATCAATAGAGAGTAGTTTAAAGTAAAAATAATGTAATTTCGTTAAAATTTAATTTTGAAATAGATATTACTGATTATTTTACCTCAATTTTTTTTTATAGATTTGTTATTTATGTTCGATTTATTATGAACGAACCCTTATTTATTACATGATCAATGATATTATCGTAATAGCTTGAGAATTGTTGTAAATGATTACACAGTTGATTACAGTTAATGGTGATCGTGTTTCAACTACATAAGTGTGGTACAATCATAGTTAACAAATTAGAAACGATAATGCGTAGAGAAGAAACTTAAGGGTTGGAATTTTGTGATAGATGGAAAAAATAAAACAAAGATTAGTCCAGATGGCAATTTTCAAATAACCCGAAACAAAAAACTTAGTTTTTTTACATTTTTTAACAGAACATTTCTGTGCTCAATTACACTATTAGCTTGGAGATTGTCACCTCAATAAAACCAGACATGTCTTCGTCTATCATCGTCCATTTAAACGTTCCTAAAGAGAACAAAGCTGCATCGGATTCGGACCTAAATGACGTCAAGAACACCAGATAAGCCCATGATTAATGACAGTTTGTGTTACTCTTACCGGATTACATTTTTTTTTCCAAATTGCAAACTTTCTGACCTTTTCGTCTATTTTTTTTATTTTTATGATTACCTATCATTGAACATTATAAATGACATCTATTAGATTAATTTTTATTTACTTTTGAGCCTTTTTTTCTTTTCTAAATTACTAATCTGGACATAAACATGGCATTGAACAGCTATGATTCATTACAGTTGTAACGGATTAGTTGCAATATCAACTTTAAAATGTTGTTCTCTCAAGAAGTACCCCACACATGCTACGGTTTTTTTTCTATCACGTTAAACTTACAAGTCTAGATAAGTGATAATGGCGTCGTAGCGTGACAAAGTCTCATAGTAACTTCAACATTCTTACATAACTCCCATATAATTTCTAGTGAATTAACGAACTTTTGATGGTAGTTTTTTCCTATTTTATTTTTAATGTAAATTTATTACCAAGCCATAGTTTATTTTGTATAAATTTAAAAAGTTGCAAAGATTCAATGGTTTTGTTTTTGTTCTTTAGGGAGAGTAAAAAAAAAGAGAAGACATCAAATTTGAATCTTTATTGTTAGTTGTTTGGTACGCAAAAGATTTCAAACAAACTACCTCGATAGACCTCGAGGTGTCACAAAGTAAATTACAGTGAAAGGGATTCCTTGTCATGTGTCAAACTAAAGAAAAGCTGTTCGGACTCAAACGTATAATCTGCTTATTTTTTTCTTCTTCTTCGATCAATACCATCATTCGTAAAGCATTAAAATATTATTTTGGATTCACCTGTATTATTATTATTATTATTATTATTATCAATCTTATTATTTATTCCTCGACGAACATGTTAGATTTTCCTAATTGGATTTAAAGTATGCGCAATATAGAATCAAGCATACAATTATGAAAAGCACCTATTATGTTTTTGTTGAACGCTCATACTATATCTACTAGATTTTATTCATACATGCTATATCTCACTAACGAATGTGTTTCTCCCTATACCTATATGTATGTATGCAATGTTTTGAAATGTAATGAATATTCAATGTAGAGCTAACGGCGGTTGGTCTAAGGTTTTCGTATAATAATTATACCGACACCATCGCAATATATCATAAGGAAAATTCGAAAGGTGATCGTCGGATACATGAGTTGCATATCAAATAGAATTGCGAAAATAGATTTAATCAGATTTTAAAATTGAATATTTCTATTTAGATCAATTATTGTCAATCGCTTGTAGGTATACAATATGTTCGAACAATGTCAACTAGAATTCAATATTGATGTTAGAGTAACACGTTTTACCTATTGATTTCTATTCATCAAAAAATCGTTTAAAACAGTCATAGTATTGTTTATTAACACAATAAATGGCAATAGAAATTTTTTAATAAATCTATATTTTAAAAAATCTCAACCGTTACGAGATTTTCAAACAGATGGTCTTTAAATGCCGGTGAACAGAAGCGATATGCACTACTGTAAGTTGACGGTGCATGAAATGAACAGGCTACATCCCTCTTACATGCTTGGCGTGGTGAGTTTCAGACAATTTGACGTATGAGTCTTTGCACAGTTCAACAGCCTGAAAAGCGTGGTCTTCTTCCTCTATTCAGGATTCCTTTACACATGTATAGGATAACAAATGTATTTCCTGAAAATACATTCTAAAATTGAATCTAAAAATCATGTGGTAACATTTGTTAAAATTTTCAGCAATTTCAAGACAAAATAATAATAATAATAAAAACTTTTCTGCATATCTATGATGTATATGTATAAAATTTTATAGTGTATATGTAAATCAAGTATCGTTCGTATGCAGAGATGGCGTATCTGATCCGTCCAATTTCCGGGCTAGGTTTCCTATTCCGGTATTTAGTGCGACATCTACCCTTGATTTCCCGTGAAGTTACAACCTTTCCGGGTTGGAAAAGCTTGATAACATCCGTAATAACTCTGATTTATATACTATAGACTTGAAAAATTACTTAATTTCAAACTAGAATTTATTAAGTTTGTATTTTAAACTAGTTTACATGCCATGACCGCCCTTCCTGTAAATAATTTCCAACTACAGTTTGTAACAAAAATAACAGACTATAAGCAAAAACTGCAATTATTATCGTTGAATTTTATTTTAAAACTTTAGTGGGTGCTATTTTATTAAACATTGATAATCATTTGAATAGGTATAAGCAGATGATTTATGCCAGTAAACTTTGGTAGCGATTAAAGGATTAAAATGCAAATTCTGGATATCCAATCTAATAAAATCTTGATTTATACCAGGATGATTATATTTGGAATTCATTCGTTGGATTTTTTTGTTTTTCAAAAACTGAAGATTAACGTCGACATTTTCAATTTTAATATTACTCGTAAAGATCCTCAAATATTCAAACATCAACTAACAAATCGAGTTTTAATTTTTAACAACATAAATAAGAAACAAAATCTCCGACAATGAGTCTATGATTTAAACATTTTCGTGTTTTAATATACAAGAGCGTTGTGAAATAATAATTTAATTTAGAGAGTGTAAATGAATTTAAAGTTAATTTCATTTTAAAAAGTTAATGTCAATATGTAATTAATTTTGACTAAAAACAGACGTTGCACTAAATAAACGAATACAAATAAGATACAAAGTAAAATTCATATGAGTATAATGAATGGAAAACAGAAACAATTCCTATGTATTTATAATTATGAGAAATTAAACATAGTATAGAACAATTGGAAAGTTAGTTACTGAATGAAATATAAACTAGCAAGAACTGAACACAAAAGTACTAAAAATGATATGATGCTATACTTTCAACGGTTATTCTTTAAAATGATTAATTCCAAGATTTGTATAATTTATTTTATAATTTTGATTTGCCCAAAAAAGGTCATTATTCACATTCTCTTAATTATATAAATTTTTACACATTTACCCAGCTATCTCGAACACCTCTTAATGGCGACATATTTCACTTAATTTATGAAAAAATCTGTCGAGAGCCGAGCACATTTTCAACAATTAAGTTCTGCATAAAACTTTTAATACATTTTTAAGAGAATAACTTTGTAATTATATAGAAGAGGGGGGAAAAACAATGAAAAAAAATGAAAAAATCAAACACTGCTATGTAGACATACAATATTAAAATAAACTAGTTGAATGAAGAATATAAAATATGTAAATAACAACTTTTTCAACTTCAGATACCATCTTAGTTATTAAAAATGCATGTCAGATTTTATAGCAAGTACAAAATATCTCGCACAAACTTTCCCAGTAAATTTTATAGTTAATTCTATTACCATTTATATAATCCTTTAAATGAATTAAGGGAGTTTCGAGATCTCTAGTTCGATGTTCTGTAAACTTTAACAGTCATTTAGATAGTCAGTCCTTCTCAATTAATCAACGTTCTAGTAGTGTATCCAATAATTATGATAGAAGACCCTAAATACCTTGATAATTTTACCAATTCGTAATTTCATATTGTAGAACAGATCAGTTAAGAATTATAATTTGAGTTAATATAATTCTATTGTATAAATGTTCATGTCATCTAGTCATCAATATAGATTATAAATTGACTCAATGGTACTTCATTGGTGACCATCTTAAGCTATAATTCTAGTATTAAACAGTTGTATACATGATGAATTGTTGAACTAAATATTTAAAGTATCAATAGAAGTAACTTTAGCAACAGTTAAGGTCTACATAGAAGTTGGAATAGCGTGATCACAAACTTACGATGTTCACCAATCGATAAGAACTTAACACGCACCTGGGGGCTATCATACTTTATATCCACCACTCACGGACCAACACCGCCATATTTCTTAATGGATCTAATTGAAGTAATGACACCCTTATGGGACACAACAATACTTTTTGCTATAAGTTTTGATTAGGACATTACAAAGGGCAGTAGTAGATACACCAGATTAGCGCTAGATTATAAGTTAAATTATCGACCGAAAAAATATCCGTTTCTCATTAGAATAAAAACTCAAATAATCATTTAGGTCTTGAAAACTAGAAATGGTTAAAGTTCAAGGTGAAAGAAAATAATAATATGTAATTTAGGTCAAAATATTTTTTTTAATTAAACCCATTGCTTATTGAAATGGAAAAATAACAAAAATATAGCGTTAACTGTAAAACTATAATCAATAAATGAAATTAAGTAATATTAAAATCAATGATTACAAGGTTTTTTTTAAAAAACACAGCTAACACCCCAAGATATAAAATGATTCATTTAATTTTCATTACCATCCATTTTAAATATAATCATAATAGCTCAGATAGTGGTGAAGTCTAAACACAAAAGATTTAGGTTCCATAAATTACAGGAAAACTTTCATAGAATACAAAAGAGAAAAATTGCATTTAACGACGAAAACAAATTTCACAGATTTGCGACAACAATAAGCAAAAACTGGGAAAGAAAGAAGTGTTCAAAAGAAAGAAGAAGAAAAAAAATTACACAAATGTCACACAGAAAACTTGGTCTTGAACAGTCGTCGCGTGTTATATCCTCATTTTGTTGGAGTAATGTTTGCGCGTCTCATGCTGTATTAATCGAGTATAGCGCCAGTAGAGCACGACAGTACAACAACAACAAAGAAACATAACGAATTTCTTGTAAGCTTTGGACTAAAAAAGAGAACCACCACACATTCAATTAAGAATATATTTCAAATAAATTACAAAATATTCGTGTTACCGAAATAACTATCACAATTGAAGTATACCCATTCGTCAATTGAAATAAAATAGAAGCTTTTTAATAAATTGAATGTCAATTTAACAATTTTCGAGGAATATCAACATCGATTGATGGGAATCGAAAGAAAATAAATCAGAATTTAGTAGCTAAACATATGGATAACTCCTTGTGAATTAAGATTTATTTTTACCGAGCGACACATTTTCCTCAAGTTGTCTTGACGTTCTACGTAAGATTTCCCAAGAGATGGTAGACTAATTTGATAAGAGTGTAATTGTAGGAATGGTAAATTAAGAATAAAGGCTAATAAAAAATCTAAACAGGTCTTTGGATTTTCCCCTTCTTTGTTATTAGAAAATTTAATTTCATCTTGTTGAAACAAAGAAGACATTATTATTATTATTATTTAGTTTTCCCAGTGCTGCAAACAAGAATTGAAATATTCAATTAATAAACTAAAAATGTAAATGGAACAAGAGGTTAAAGGAAGTAGATTCTCAATGTTTTTATAGGTAGAAGATGTGACGTGATGTCCAATACATTATAACAAATTACCGACATGTCGCCTCTAGTTACAGGATAATTCCGAAACATGTTGATACAAACATCGTATCAATTAGTTAATGTAAAACTGGATAGTTCTATAGAAAATTACAGAGACGTAAGAGGATAAAGTAATGTCAACATTAATTACTTTGATGACTGTAATTGCCTATGTGAATACGAGATAATATTGGAATTTAATAGGAAAACTAGAAATAGTAGCAAGAATTCTTTAATTGAAAATTAAAATTGGACAGGATTACGTTTTGAATGTTGACGATAATTGATTGAAATATTCAACAACCAATAAGATTGTAAGAGTATCATTGTATACACTATTTTCAGATTGTTTCCATATGAAATGATAAATGTTAAAAGGAAATCGATTTGAACAAATACACATCACAAAATAATACATCATTTTATATCAAATAATGGAAATTTCAAAAGATATTTTTTTAATAAAACCTGGTTCTCTTACTGATTGAATGAAATTGAAGGAAAACACATCATTGTGGCTTTATTTGTCCCAATTAATTTCCGTGTTTGTCTATTCTATCGAGTTTATATTGATCAATCTACCGAAAACTGTATAACAGGAAATGAATATTACAACCATTTACATTTAAACGTAATTTATCACTTAATGGAATAATTCAATTAAAATATTTAATATCAGTATTACGTAATAAGTAAATCCTCTTATTTCAGCTGTTTTCTTGTTTTTTGTAGATACCCCACAAACTTCCAACTGTGGCACACATGTCCCAATAAAACCGAAAGAGACAATTTAATATCTAAACAAACTGACAAAAATATCCAACAAACTTTCTATATTATTGGATCCAATCGAATCTCTTTCATACACAATTTGAGTAATTTAGAATCTCATATAGGTATAAAGAGAGGAAACAGCAAACAGATTTTCTACCACTGAATTTTTACAAGGATGAAAAAGATCCGAGCCACATATACACATTGATGAAAAATTACAGAGTAATTTCAAAGTGGATGGAAAACGGTCTAAATTAACGGATAGTGAATAATTTATCGGACACTTAGTCGATATGGGTCCATCCAGTTCAGGACAGAACAGGACAGGATCTAGGTCACGAGACGAGCCCTATTTCAACATTCAAACATTTATTATTCCTGAGGTAACAGTCAGTCAATATTGGATCGTTTAATAACGAAACAGACTGAGCGAACATGTCACATTCTCACTCTCAATTCCTGTTTATTCGTAAAAGGAACAGAAACAGGAATACGTTCTACAAATACAGACAGAAACTAGAAATGAACGATTTCTCTAGAAAATAAGCATAAAAGCTCTAAATAATATCAAAAAAAGTGTGAATTTAAATGAAAGATATGTCGTGAAGACGAGATATTCGAAACGATCAAAACAACTGTTGTCAATAATATTATTATCATTTATACGTTCAAGTGTAAAATTCAATAGACAACATTCAAAAGACAAGCGTAAATTACAATAAAGTTAAATTAGCCGACGAATAAATAATGGAACAGTTGAAAGTTTTAAAGAGAAGGGGTGTATTTTGTCACCGTGGCGAAAAATCGTTGGAGGTAGTAGGGTGAAGAAGAACTTGGCAAACATAATCTCACAAAGAAGCATCAGCAACAGCAGCAGTAGTAGTAGTAGTAGTAGTAGTAGCAGCTTAAAGCTCAACATTATGAAATTCAGAATACGGTAGTCAAATTTATTCCGGATTTTCGTATTCGGTTTACTGTTTGTGTCTAACTTTATATGTGAATGTTTGAAGAAATATCATTCTAGATATTAAAACCTAGGGTTTTTGTTGTTGTATCCGATAATCGGGGAGTGAATTCGGATATTGCATTTTTATATTTATCCAACAAATCGCATGATAACATTAAACTCTATTATAAAGCGCTAAACAATTGTAATTTCCAACAAACTATATAGTTCCACATTCTAGCAAAAGTTTACTAATATTTATTTGTAAAATATTATGTCTGCCATTAACTTGTGCAATATTCTATACCGGTAATTTACAATTTTTCTTATAATGAATCTATTGTTGTTTTCCTTCTATTCAAGATTGGCGTATTGTTATGATTATAATCTTGAGTGCATTTGAATCTTGCTTGAAGTTAAATAAATTAAGAATTCTACTCACCGTTGGAGAGAACTTGGCCAGCTGCTATCAATATTATGAAGGTGGCCAAAACAAGGGCCCCGGATCGAAACCCGGGAAACATCATCATCTACCTAGATAAAAAATAAAAAGAAAAGCATATATAGCAAACCCTTTTTCCAGGTATCCTTCTTGACAAAATTGTTATCACAGCAACACTTTTACACACACAACATCAACATCATATTAAATTTCACATCCAGAATGAATCACAGTTGAATGGGATAGAGGAATATTTAGTTAAAAATTGGTTCTCGAACAACTATAACTGTTTTCAAAAATTGTTAAGTCTTTATAAATTGTCACTTGAATAATTGAAAGTCAGTCAAATAATATTTTGGTACACGAAACTGCACTACGACATTCTATGAATATAAACGTCGATTTTATAACACTCATAAAATTGAACAACTGATGAAATATTGATATGATACGATGATTTCTATTCTAACAATTCTGATCACTTTTTACTTTGGTCGTCATATTGGAAGAAGGATTCCGTCATAAATGAGAAATTTCTTACGATGATTCGATATAAAACTTTTGCGATTTGAGGAATTTTTCATTTTTCATTAATATATTGTTTCGTAACCGAACCATGGAGCTTCTTGATAAGCCACACCAATTAAATGGAACAAAAAGTAATTGAAGAAACATTCGATCGATATTATAATTTATAGAAAATTCAATTATAATTGATTAAAATTAATGAATGGCCGATTCAACACGTGTTTTTTTATTAAAAATATTAACATTAGTGTGGCTTTAATGCCGGTAGCGTGGCGACTGCTGAAACATGTTGGGTTTGGACGCATGGCGTCGGGGTGACGACGGCGCGCCGTACTACCCCATACGGCGACGCGTTGCTTCAAATCTTAAGCATGCAGATACAGAGATTACCATCTCAAGTGGCTGCCATTAGCCCTCAACAAGATTGGTTTTCGATTATATTGTCTAATCCTCCACAAAACAACTTGACGATTTGCAATTACAAAAGATAGCCAAAACAAAAGATAGGAATGAACAACAATTGATCCGTCTGTGTTGGTTCACTATACGATGAGCTTTTCAACATTCAATTCAATATTGATTTCTAATGGATTCATTCTTCTTAGAATATCAACATGAATGAGTAATTATGTTCTAATAATAAGATGTATGTATACACGGCATGTACATACTATATGTAGTTTGCATATTTGTGTCTCTCTCTCTCTCTATTGGTTAGAGTTGCAAATTTCAAATAACGTTATATTAAAATTGCCAACCATGAACGTTTATTTAACCTGTATGTACAATTAAATGGAAATGCACAATTAAAAAACATTGAATTCCACTGGAAAATAAAACATTACATATAGTCGATTTGGTATACAGATTTAGGCAATTGCAAAAATGAAGTTAATTAGTGAGATAATTAATCGTGCTGGTGAATAATCCAATTAGACAGGTAAATGTCGGTCACTATTTATTATATAGTGGCAACTATAAATATATAAACATATGTAGGTAGGTATATAGTGCATATAGAATAATAACTCAGGAAATATTATGGTAGAGTTGTTTGACGTTCATCCATTTTACTATCATCTAACAACACCTACCGAATTCCATTAGCAATAGTGGAACTTACAATATAGCCAAGTTATTAATAGGATTAATTCACGACTTACGCCTCCTATAATTTGATTAAATTATCTTTTACTGAATGATTCATAGAATAGTAAGAAGTTTGTCGTAACTTCAACCGTCCAAGTCGAGTTAATTTTCCAATCTGGTACACAACAATCAACGCATACAATAAGCTCATCTACCTTACAACACCCGATAATTAACAGACTTTTGGTTTTAGAATAGAACTTGTTCGGTTCGATATGGATCCAAATTGTATGCACACAACAATCAAATCTTTAAACTTAAAACGATTTCTGGAAGATCGAGGTTTTTTAAAAAAAATCCAAACAGAGAAGTCGATTTCATCAAAATTTTATATTGATCGTAACCGTACAAATAATTTAATAAAACTAAACGATTATTAGCAGTTTTATTTTATACCAACAGTAGAGTCAAGAAGATACGTCAAGAATAATAATTCCAAGCATTTAATTCAAATCCATTGTTGAAAATGTGTCGGCTATTTATAGACTTAAATAACCAGTCCAATTTTACCTTCTCTCATACCTTAATTAAGATTGATTTTATAAGGAATAACTTTACCTCTCAAACATTTTCAAGTCTATCCTCAAATTGGGCATCTTAATTATTTTTCAGAAACCTAACAAAAGAATCCGATTTCTTCAGGTATTATTCAAAAACCTTCCATAAGTTTTATCATCAAAAACACGTTAGTAGCCCCCTTCACTAATTTGATATACAATTCATCGAGTCTTGTATTTTATACCGGGTGATTCACCTAAAACTAAAAGTTCTGGCAACTCCAATTATTTGGCAAACGATTCGAAAAATATTTCAAGTATTTATAGGGCGATCTCTAGAGAACATTTTAGCAAAATTAGAGCTTCGTAGGCCATTTGGAAGTTGGTCAAAAAACGATCGTTTCTGGCAATATAGCGATATTCAAAAGCGAATTAAACACGCAAAACGACTAAAAATGACTCAAAAATCCTACCTACATTGATTTTTTTTTTCGCCATTTTATTCTGAAATAGGTGGAAATGTTTCGCATTTTTGTACAATGCAAAGGAGAAAAACGAAAAAATCACTGTTCAGAGGGTCTACGAGACATTCTTAGTCTTTTTATGTGTTTAGTTCATTTTTGAAGATCCCGCTATCATGAGAAACGAAAGTGTTTTGACCAACTTACAGCGATATTATTTTTTTCGTCATATTTTGATTCCTCAAACACTTGTAATATCATCATAAAACCAATTGTTAGTCATTAATCAACAGAGAGGCTTATAAGTTTTTATAAAATTTTATACCAATTACAAGATCAAGTTTATCGTCAAGAGTTTTCTACTAAGAAAATAATTGGATTGAATCATTAAATAATTTATTTAAAACACCAATATTAAATTACGGGAACCGTTGAAGCAGTTCAGATAATAGCCAATCGGTAATTTGGTTGGATTGAATTCATGAAGCGTTGCAGTCATCAAACCACCCTATAATGAACAAACTTTGAATAACAAATCAGGAGAAAAAATCAATTAAAATTCCCCATTAATTAGGTGCATTAAACTAATTAATTAACTATGCTTTAGTCAACTAAAAAAAACTCCTAATCACTTACAGTTGCTATAAACTTACGACATAACGAATTGAAGACGTAAAAAAATTGAAAATCGAAAATTGAAAAAAATATAAATTATTTTAGAATAATTTAATTAAAACAAAAGGATCCTATAGTTATTTTTAAGGAAGGCTATCTTAAATCATTGTTACAACTACAGTGATGAATACGAAAATAGAGGCTCTTTGTCACTGACAAATTATTTTCATTTGATCCTAAATGTAGATTCATAGGATTACTTCTGTTTACAGACATTCGTCGTTAATAAAAACATTCATCATGATCAAATTTTTATCTAAACAAAACTTACAGCAGAAGAAGCCGTAGAATAATAAGAAAGATTCAAATAACAACATGATGAAAGCTCAGATATACAGAAGATGATTAAATAATTT
Source organism: Mylabris variabilis (assembly GCA_037464815.1). Classification (NCBI taxonomy): domain Eukaryota; kingdom Metazoa; phylum Arthropoda; class Insecta; order Coleoptera; family Meloidae; genus Mylabris; species Mylabris variabilis. Next base: position 19,996 of record JAZBGW010000022.1, read on the forward strand.
AAACACTAAAATCATTGAAAGAAGATAAAAAAACTGTATACATCTTCAACTATATTTCTTTTCCATTGAATTTTTGAACAATCCATCTTAGAATTTCATTTCGGAGATGATAATATTCTGACAAAATCAAGACTCCTGAGAAGGAAAATAATATTTCTATTTTTCATCCAGTTCATATGTCGTAAGCAATAATAACAAGAAAGCATCAACTGTAGCAGAATTTTCAATGTTTAATCCTTTTGGGACCGCCGTATATTGTGGTATGTATTTAGAAGAGATGACGATAAATGTCGCCGATGGTTTTGAAATAAATAACAGAAAATTAATGTTAAATAGTAACAAATACCTATGACTAACAAATAAAATACATACAATACTACAACTGAAATACAATTACAATTGAAAGGTATTGGAACAATTAAATTATCGTTGGTATTTGGACAGGATACGTAATATTTCCCAAAGGTATATCACAAAAGGATCGACAGTACTATAGCACATAGGGGGGTTGGTTTTACTTTTACAATCGTCTATATGTATGTGAGAGACTGAGTGGTTCTGCCGATAAAGCTATTTATAGAACGGTATGTAAATTTAGATAAAGCTGCACAGGTGGATAAAACGGAACGGTGGTATGTCATTACAGAAGATCAGCACTCGTGTTTGTACAACTTCCATCTTTATATACATATAGTGCAGCCCTTATTCGTTAGAAAAGCAGTGAGATTAAATGAAAACTATGCTATTTCTATTTATTTTAATCTGTAGAGGAACTGTTTTAATTGAAAAAGTCACAGCTCAATTCGTATGACATTATAACAACTAGACAAAAAGAGTTTTCAGAGAGCTTATCATGGCAAAATTTTAAAGTAACATCTGACTATGTTTTCTAAACTTTTATTCTAATCCATGACCATATTTACGCAATGACATTTCATTTTTTTAAAATTCCAACTTACTAATAACTAGTATATCATCGGTATTTTTTCATACTTGTACAATGGTAAAGAAAATCAACAATGTGGTTTTCCGGTTGACATTTGACATAATGAACGAAACAGACAGATCTTGTAATTAACATTTCGAAATTATTGCATTTATAAAAGCACTTGTGTAAAAGGTTTAACATTATCACGATTCAAATGTCAAAGTCAATTATTTTACTTCGACCTCGTTAATTCCATTTACAAAGACAATAACAAGTAGAATTAGAGAAGACAGTTTTTATCTTTGAGTAATGGAAAACGATAAAATAAATAAATTTTTAATTTAATCAGATATCCTATAGAAAGTTTGGTTTAAGGTGTTCCACCATCAAATATACTTGCGCCTTTGAACAATGTTGCGCTCTGGAATTAACCCACCTATAAACCGACCATTAACACATATTCATTATTTAATATTTTATATGGTTCTTTTCACGTATCAGCCAGACAATTACAAATAACTTAGTAATATTTAATATTTATTTCATTAAATAGCAATGATGATACGAATAAATTGCCGCGCCCCTAAAAACTAGACGGGACAATATAATTAGATCATCTATTAGAAATATTTGATAATAATAAGAACAATAGGAATTTTGAATTGTAATTATTTGTCCATAACTGATAAGTAAGCAGTGGAATTTGCCACCGTATCGGGATTTTGACGTCATTCTTTCGAACTATTCTATAGGTAAGCACTGTACAGTCACAGCTCGATCCTCTCAACGTAGTTTTACGCTTACTCGTTACAAATGTAATGCTACAATCATTCAATATAGCTAATGAAGTCAAAAGGAACAAACTGTCCACTGTGGCTCATATTTTTCACCTCCGCTAATTGTTTTTTTATAGGCGCAGCAAGTAGGTTCGAATTGTTGATATACAGGGTGTAAAACGGTATTTCAACACGCAGTTGATTGTGCCCGTTTCACGTAGTGGCGTAGCTTTGTTCGGCAATTTGAAAATTACATTAATAAAAGTAAATGTAATACAGTATGAAACAATTTACGATACTACGTAAGAAAGGCACAGGCAACGACGAGGTGAAATACCGTTGTGAATATAATAGAATGAAATATACACAATCAGTTCATATTTTGAGTTTAATTAAATATTTCATTAGAAATTTGTAAAGATAATATTAATGCTAAAGTCACGTACGTCCATGGCGCATGCCAACAACAGTCGCGCGACAATCTAAAGGAGTTTTACGGCCCCGAAGCTTACTTATGAGAAAGAAGTTCAATTCTGTTTTATATTCTGTAAATACCTCTGAATATAGACATTTATATTGTGTATAAATGTGAATTACTACTATTACACTAAAGTAACGCTCCAACAAACCATTCGAAAACATCAATTTCAAATAATAGCAAACGAAAACACGTTACAAAGTATAACAATTGAACTATATACAGGTGAATGAATATATCTTTCATTCATTAGCAGCTATTAGTTTCCTTTTATTTGAACCATCTCAGTTGTGCTCACGGCCGTTTAAAGAATATTGTCGCGTTATTACTGTAATAAATCCCTTTAAAGTTTGAATAATTAAAGAAGACCTAATAACTTCCCTCGGTTTGTTCAGTCAAAATTTATACGTGATTAATTGAATTATGATAACAATTTACTAATAAACATAATAATAATTTTCAACTAAATAGAGAAGTAAAACAATTTTTGATCTTTAAAATATTTAAACATTCTAAAATGGAACATAAAACTAGAATATCATATAAAGATTGATGGTTGAATACAAGGATAATATGGATATAAAAAATCTCAAAGCATTGGGGCGGATTGAGTTAAATATGGAAAACGTTCCTCAGATACACATGGTGGTATCGATTTGGAAAATGCATTATATTTCATTGATCGTAACTCTCAATAAGCAAAATGAAATATAACTACCACCTTTTGGGCTTGAACATGTCGCTATATAAAAATTCAATGATAAAATATGGTCGTCCGGAGCTCTTACTTCAAATATTACAATCTACAAAGATTGTGGCCTCACACAGAGACTCGAAGATTCATTTATGTAAATATTGAATTTATCTATACATATGTATAGTAACTTATCCGTATAATGGAAAATTATAGTCTAAACTTATCTCAAATCAATGTGAATAACAAAGTTTATATAAATGAAAATAAGAAACACGAAGAAGTATTTTGAATTGCCATTATGTTCTTATTAATGATCAAGTTTATAAGTATTTCTACACTGCAACAAAAATACATTTATCCTACTTTCCACTGTTTAACAGAAGTGAATTCATCCATTACTGATCGATAATTAGGTGCATCCACAACATGGCATTTCATCTGATTGCAATAGAAATGATTCCTATTCAATTATAAGAGAGGATATGCAAACAAAAAATGATTCTATTGAAAGAATCACGGAGAACTTTCAGTGCACTGTATCTATTTTCAGTTAAAACAAAGAAACAAACAAACAGATACGAAATTTAATATTATACTTCCAAGAGGAATCTCTTTTATAAAATGTGATTATTTTAAAAATCATTATAGAAAAAGGTCCACTTAAAACTTCAATGCAAGCAACTCGAGTATTTTTAATTGCCATTTCTGTATGCAACTTCAACAAAATAGCCATCATTATACTAAAGTACTTCAATAGCGTACAGCAATTTGTACGTAAATATCCACTATCGAGGGACAAAAACTTTAGACTGTAATAATATCGCAACCACTGTCTTGAATAATTTATAAATAATGCATACATTGGAAGCATATACAGACAAAAGGTAAAAAGAGAAACCATTCTAGACGACGCTTATTTTCAACATTTAGAAATTGATGAGGAAATAAGAGAATGAACAATTTAAATATGTTTTTGAAATTGTGAATAGTTAAAAACAAGAGACTGTGTCACTTCACATTTTGGTGGATGCGCCAACCGAGAGCAAACAAATCATTCGGTTTTTTTTTGCATGAAAGTAAGGATAAACTACGAACCTTGAAGTTGGTGGATATCCAAATTTGTACTTGAATTACTGAAAGAACACTAGTGGAATTATTAATCAAACAGCCCATTTTACATCTGGATATTCATGATATAAAAATGTATTAGAGTGTATAATAATCTGGAATAAACAAGCAAACCTTAAAAGATATTTCTATTTTTATTCAACTAGCGGAAAACCAAAAATTGTGCCTAAAAGCTATCTCATAACGATATCCACAATAATATGTCTTCCAATTTCACTACAGCGTTTTTAACTTTTTAGCAAACAATATTTGATATTGTGTCTAAAATAAGAAGAAAATTATGTTAGTTATATGTTAAATTTTACCTTCAAACAATAAATTTTAATAAGTTGTACTATAATTTAAATTAATTAGATGTGCTAAATAGTGAAAAGACTTAAATTTGAGTGGAAAATATACTTAATTCAACGTATCCTGAACAAAACAACAGTTTTATATAAATAAAAAAAGTTCGACTGGTCTATTAATTTATCAAATAATTTATTTGAGAGTGATATGAGAAAACTTCTCAAACTAGCCATTATAAAGATAAAAGGTATCTATCTAAAAAAGAACGAGTACTGTCAAGAATGTTTGTTCTATGGTGTGTAAAGTAATATAAAGGCACTAGTTGTCAAGTTTCAATAATAAACTGCCCTGTGTCGAAACTAGATACCTCCCTAAGGGTATAAGCTTGCTGCCTCGTGGTTGGTCAAATTTCAGATACAATCAGATCAACAAAGCATTCATTCCACACTACCATTATCGGTATTTTAAACGAATCACAAAGAATTAGAGCAAAATAATCGGAACTACAATTAGAATGGTTTGGAGAATTTAATAGCCTATCTTTTTAGTAAAAAAAAATTAAATAAATCATAAACAAAGCTAAAGCGACAAACTAAATAATTCATTTATTAAAGGCGATATCTGTCCAATTTTAGAACTGTCTTATAAATTTTCAACGAGTTTAACAGGGAACATAAATAATTTGCCGACCAATCCATTCGAGATAACTTGTTATAACGTAATCTGATGCATCTTTTACACATAGAGAAGTGTTGAAAAAAAGAGCTTAGTGTCCTATTATGAACAATAAATTTACACAATATGTATTTTACAATACGTGTAAAGTGCAAGTTTCAAACATCTAATCTTAATCAAAACAGATAATGCATCACTATCGATTTCACAAAGAGCATGTAAAGGACTTGGAGCTTCTCGAAGTAGATATTAAATAAGATGATTTTCTAACACTCTAAACAAAAACTAAAATAATCTCTCTCGGTATATTGTTCTGTACAATGTACAAGTAATTGTATGGAACCTGATCGTCTTTTGAAGTTTAATTATTTACTCACAACAATATCTTTTATGCTCTTTATTGTTTTGTTTCTGTTACTATTTTGTTAGTTCAATAGAATAGTTTCCAGTTGCAGTAATTTTAATGCAGATGAGGTATGTACGAACAAATTAGAAACATAATCAAATCAGTAAGTCATACATAAACACTTAATATAATAAAGTTGATGAATGAAAGTAAATAGAATTAATAATAGCTTTTATTATCTACAATGATCTTTGTATGAATCGTAAATGATACAATGTTGTTTCAGTTTAAATCACATTCATCACGTTTTCAGCAAAACTTAACACTATGAACTCGTAACAGTATTGTTATTAAATTATAAACAAAGCGAACGAAATCAAATTGTAGTCGACTGTGAAAAAGACAACACAACATATGAACAGTTGTTTTGCAATTCATTCATGTAATAACATGAATAAAAATCAACTCCCTTAATATATTATAAACTAACAATAAAACCTTATTTAGTCTACAGAGATTTTAAATTTCTTTTCATGAGTGGTCAAGGGCTAGCTGGTGAAATGAGTATAGCGGTAAAATAACGTGCACGCAAACATCAGGAAATCCACCCACCCACTCTATTCTAGTTCATATACTTTTACAATATATGTAACGTGACGCATACACGACGAACCGCCCTATTTTTTTTATTATTATTATTTTTGCATATCATTAAAGGTATACCTAACATATTCTACTGGAATGGTCTATTTACGATTATAAACCCTTGACGTACATTTTCTACTAACAAGATTTTATTGTTTCCATGTATAATTTTCGATAGTACAACTCAAAAAAAATTCTCGATTTGCTAATTACAGTAATACCAATTGTATCTGAATCACGAATTTCAAAACAAAACCAACATCAATTATTTAATAAGTGATTTCATTTTACATAACAGAAGGTAGTAAAGCCTTATTTCTTCTGTATTGTATTTTTAAAAGATTAAAAAGTTTTAAATGACCATTTGGCCAAGTTCATAAGTACGTAGGTAAAGTATAAAACTATCATGAAGTGTAATCTGTTAAATATATATGTGTACTTCTCCCCATCTAAGTGTTTTTCGCAATAAACTGTCTCAAGACAATGGTTTAAAAGTTACGGTTTCCTCTTCAAGACAGCTACCAAAAAAATAAATTATAACAAACTTAAAAACTACACTCTAATAAGAAACAGTAAATCGTTATCGACCATTTCTTCAGTAAAATTTACATTTGAAGATACGTAATAAAATATATAATTAAAATCTAAACTCTTTCTTTCTTGATTTTCAATTGAATAACAAGTAATTGAATCTAATGCCCATTTAATTCATTGAAACTTCTAAATTCTTACCATGGAAAAGTGGAGACGCTAAACATGAAAGAAGGTCAAGACGTATTCCTATTTTCATTCGTAAAATAGAAATGTAAATTTGATTTCAGGTAGTTTTATCAGAAACTTTTCAATCAACCAACAACCAACATCATCAAATGCTGATTAACCTCCATTGTGATATTTATACTGAATTTAAATTAGTCCATATCTACATAACAATGAGTATTTGGAAATTCGAAGGCTTATTCTAGTTGGTAGATTAACGAGTTTGCTATTTAAATTGTAAAATTTGGTAATTGATTCATACGAAAGGGAAACTGACAGTTCACAAAAACATTTCACATCCGATTAATATTTAATTAATTTTTAACGTGACTTGATAATATTTAAACCAATTAACCTTACATGGTGTGCCACAAAAATATAACAAAACAACGATTCTAATTTAAATAATTTTTATCATTCTTTATGACCAATGGATACCAACTGTATTCAAACAAGTGTTTTAAAATTACGAATAAAACTGATGAAGACCCCCTCCCACATAGAGAATGTGACGTATTCTTTATTATGTCAATCAATCAGAATTTATTCAATTTATCGAGTTATATTTGAGAAATCTGTCAGTTACACTCTACGTGGCAGGGGAGATAAATTCATACAATGAAACCACTTCAACAAAACGATTATAAGTGAAGCAACTCCATATCTTGATTCATATCTATGTCACAATCATAAATTTGTGGAATGCCAATGTGACATCTGATTGTTTGATTGAAAATTGTGACACAACAAGAATACACAAATGTAGCGGTGTATACTTATTTTTGTATTTTTGTCTAGATTCAAAAATATTTCAATTTAAATTGAAAATTAGGGATAATAAAATGAAGAAAAAAAATAGTATCATATATGTAAACATAATAATAACGAAATGAGATAAGGTTTGAGACTAAAAGTATCCGCAATGTTTCCACTCAATACACATCAAAAAGATGAGCCTTGCATCGAACCAAAAGGCAACGTTGAATGTGCAGACAACATGAGAGCATCTCAAATCGCAAGTTTATTTTATACTACTATATGTCTTCTTTCAAACTACAGTTGAAGTAGTTGCTTCGAGCAATATTATACAGAAACTCACCAAAGATCTTCACAGAAACATGAATACTTCACATGTCATAATCACTATCAAAAGCTTTGATTCAACGATTTCAAACATATTTAATACTTTTTTTCTACAAGAATAAAAAACGTCAACAAGTTGTGTTTCTATGTAAAAATCACGAATAGAACTAAATAAATGTTTCCCAATACTGTGTTTCTGAGATTTCAAGATTCCACACGATTCTATAAAATGATAGCAATTCCTAAGTTTTCGATATGTCTTTACTGTGCTAGTCAACCGATGTAACATTTTAAATAAATGGGAAAAATCTGATTTCCAACCGAAATCACTAGGTTTTCAAAGTATAATCAATGAGTGAAGCAATCTTTTTTCTGTATATTTCTAGAGTGCGTATCTTTAGCAATACTTTCAGATAAGTATTTTCAGCGCTGAAAAAAATCTCCATTGGACATTATCTGATATCTAAACCAGAATCACCCCCTTAAAGTAGATGAACTCAACTACATAATGTATATTTGACCAATGCTTAAAATGTCTCTATTCGATTATTCATCAAAAATCGAAGACTCAAGGAAATTATTGTACAGTTTATTTTAAGTTCATAATTCCTGAATATATTACTGTGTAAATATCCAATATTTCCCTGAATACCTGAAGCTGCTAGTTTGCTTTTAATCGATTGGTATAAAAACTAAACGTTTTTATTCAAAAATCAAAAAAACAACAGAGTCGTATGGACTAACATTAAAAATTAGCTTTGTTTATAAATTAATTGATCTTAATTCGAGAATAAATGGTTTTACAGCGATCTGAATCCGAATGGCATGACTTGAACATTAGTTTTCTATTCTCCTTATAAAGTTAAATTAACCACCAATAATTACACAAAATTACAAACCGTTTTGTTGTATTTATAATGAAAAAAAAAGCAGATAAGTTACTGTGATTCATTCTTGAAAATCTCATACATAACTTTACGATATTGTTCGGAATAACTTACCAATTCGAAGCAAACTCTTCAGTAGCAAACGCTGAAACTGCCTGTAAACAGAAAAAAAATATTTAGTTAGTTTTTTCTTCTAATTTCCATAAATGTATAAATGTATATGGATCAATAACAATATTCGGAAAGTGACTTTATATTAAAATTTAAAATAGTCGAGATAATATTCCGGAAAGTTGTGTCACGTTCACTCCTCATTGCCTCACGTGTGGATATTCATATTGTAATGTTAGAAGGCAGCATTTCTAAATATGTTGAAAATGTCCCCGAGAAAACATATAACAACATTTTGAATATCTCGGTAATAAATGTATCTACATATACGTATACTAACCCGTTCAAATTTACACCTATTTCTTATCTAGAATATAAAGAAAGTCAACGTCTATTTCAAGTAAACACGTGTAGTGAATAAAAATAATATAATCGCATGTACTAAATAAATGTTGATATTTTATAGATTTAAATGTAGTATGATAAAGTGTATTATTCAAAGCCTACCAATATTTGAATGATTTTAATTAAATTTAATTTATATGAAAAGACCACCTCGGTTCGTTGGAATAATTTAGCTTTATTAAAAGTTCGAAGCATGCAACGAACTGCGGGAATTCTTTCAAATGGTATATTTCAGAGCATCTTAAACGACTTCAGAGAGATATAATATAATACAACACAAGTTATACGAGTCACACAATGGGACACCTTAAGCTCTATCTAAATTATAACTCAATTTTATTTCATTATTATCATCTTTAGATTTTCATAAGCATAGGTCTTTAATTAGAGTTACCCTCGCAGATAATTTAAATTTCATTTTCACAACAACCATTAAAAATTATAATAATCAATATTTTTAAATGTTAGAAGACGAAAAATAAATAAAAATGGGACAAAGTTTGAAAAATGTTCGAAAATCCAACAGGACTTAATATCAAGGATTGAACTAAATCAGGATTATATTTAAAGCCTAGTTTGCGACTACTAAACGTCATTAGTAAGCTGAACCGATAGGACAGATATGCATCTAACTACAAAGTTACTCCATGAGGATATTTGGAATATCTAATTCAGCAATACTGGTACGACAAAATTTCAAAAAGCAACAGCCTAGAATAAAGTTGGTAGAACTCACCAAGCAATAAGAACAATAAATAGTTCCTTTATTATTATTATTAAGACTTAAAAGATTTTGAAGCTTCTTTAACAAGAAGTAACTTTATTGTGCTAAAAGATTATCACGAAACTGTTTTTAAAATGGCATTCAGCACATATTCAACTCACACTTCGTTTTACAACTTGTTTATAAAAAAAATCGAATATATTGTGAATATTTAAGACATTAAAATGCATTAATGCGTTCATTTTTTTTTTCTAAATAATCTCCAATATTTAAAAAATGGAAAATGAAAAAACTTTAGCGCTGTAAAAATTTTACCAGCGATAAGTGAGAATACGAACAATAATCTCATGAATTTGTATGTACAGAACGGTCGGACTGCAAGCAAAATAATTAACCATTTTATATTAAAATTACTTTTTAATCCACCATTATAAATTAAAGATTGCATCTCGAATAAGAAAAATATTAAATTATCTACAATTCCTCCATTTTCCCGTTAGAGAACAGCTAACAGACTTTTTCAATTATACATTCAATAATAGCAATTTATTTTTGCTAATTTATAACGAAATAAAAATACAACAATTCCTATTTATTGAAAAATCCATCATTTTTATTGTGAAAATTTAAACTAGAATTTTTCAAAAATCACCAGCCCTAAGGAAATGCAAATAACGAGGTTAGTCTGCTCATTATTTAGTAAAGATGCTTTTACCACAAGTTGTGAACCGTGTCACAATCACCACCTGATGTACAGAAGTGAAGCTTTTCCGACGACACTATCTCATCCCATTGTATTATTATTTCAGTTAGTTCTCGCTTTTTTAAAATGAACTTATTCCAAACGAAGTTGATTTCAAAATTTAAATACTGTAAATGGTAACAGCGGAAATTAGAAATATTTTTTTTAATAAAAAGTTGTACTTGTCTCTTACAGGAAGAGAGGAAAATTAGTCTTATGACTATGGTAAAAGTTGTAACTTTTTATAATTATATACAATCTTGATTACAACCAACGAAGCAGTAGTATCGTTGACATGATCTTCATATTAAAAAAAAACATCAACACTATTATTAAGAATAATGAGATATCTTACATATCAGGTGAAAGGTGACAATAACCGCAGCGAGGCTACCAATGAATTATGCAATAAGTAAGCTCTGCTAATCTGCGGCTAGAGCTTAGCTCAGACTTTACGCCTCCCTGGGGTAGGCAAACGTGCCTTTGTCTATGGAATCTTATATTCAACTGTCGTAGATTTTATTCAGATTGTAGTTTTGGTAAAACAAAAAAAAACAGATATATTCGACGTCGACTTTTAAGATTTTGATTAAAACATCTTCCACAATTGCCATAATTTGCATTATAATCAGGTAATTTTAAGTGTGCAAATGCAGCAATTTAATATAGCTACTTTATAATATTCCCTTAGAAATGGTGTGCAATTAGATCAAATTTATAGGGACCTCTTGGAGAGTACAAAATTTCAAATGAGTCTAAAATCTACTTAAATCACAGTTATAAATATCGCTTAACATTTAAGCGGTACCCGTTAGATTTAACGTGTAGGGTAATTTTATATTGAAATATGAGCACAAGGGCACCACCTACTTTGCTCAATATCCCGATAATGTGATAGATACGATTTAGATCAGTGAAAGGTTATGGTAATTTGAGTGGTAAGTTTCAAAACCATAGCCAATAAAATCCAATACATCATATCAATTGGCTACAAATCGTACGATTATGCTTCAGTGAAGTCGACTCGCGGGCTTTTTATTGCTTATTTATTCACAGCTTCTATAGTCTGAAACTGTGTGGAAAATCTCATGTATATACACAATTTATGTTCCTTTCAAATCAACAGATATATAACTTTCATAATGTTGTCTTTCTGTTAGAAACAGTATCATCGAAAAGTAGAATAATGCTTTGCAAATTTATTTTAAAATCAGCAGGGAGTTTATAACAATAATAAATTATATAAGATATTCTGACGTGTAAAACAGGATATACTGTGGAAATTTGACATGCAAATCTAATTTTCTTTATGAAATTTTATTAAATTTCTATTTAAACATGAATAAGTCTGCTAGGAAGTACGATGATACAATTTTCAAAATAGAAGTAAACGCAAAGAGTTAAGTATGAAGCGTGTTTATGCGCTCGTTAACCAAATAGATAAAGCTATATTTATACTGTCATAAACAAATAGTTGGGAATTACACGACAACAATAAAGCCATAAAAACATATCTGACCAACAAAACAAATCGCCTTGTATGTAAAACTTAATTATTTGATCATATCGACATGTCCATACACATCTTATCGTAAGAATGAAATAATTACTACAAAGTTGAGTCATTTCTATTTATCTTCTAACTGTAATTTCAAGCTGTCGTTCCGACAAAAGATAGAAGAAAAAAGTGTTGACAATAACGAGGAGCGTAGAGAACCATTATTTGGTATGTGAAGATTATTGCACTTATCGACAGATGAAATCTTTGTTAACTTAGTTCCGACTTCTATTTTAGTCAAGTTGTAATTGGATTTTGCTACACGGAAATTTATTTTCAAAAGAATCAACCACGCTATATTAATATTTCGTGGTTTCTACTTCTTATAATAAAATTCCTGTGGGTGACTCAACTTTATTAAAAAACAAACTTTATATCAATCTGAAAGTTTTTAATATTTAAATATATAAAATTAAACAGATTTACAATCGAATTATAACCATTTAAAAATTTCTATTACTGTTCATAAATTCATTAAATATTACTGTTTCATGATAAATTGAACGATCGAAATGCATTTGATTTGTCAATTATTTATAAATACTCAAGAGATACAGAGAATGAGAGAAAAGCGGAAAAACTACCAAATGGAAACAATATCCAACTTTGTCGATACATTTATTTCGTAAACAATAAAGTCCAAGTGAAAACTTTCCAACGAGAATATATTGTTACCTCAATTTCAATTATAAGGATAATTACACATCATTTTTTTATTTGTCTTAGTTTTATCGAGCAAATTACAACACAAATGCGTAATTAATTAATGAAAGACCAATGCATTGGTATCAACAAAACCCTTTTTTCTAAATATGAGAATAGGAATTTAGTTTATGAACATTTAAATTTACGCAAATAAATCCTATTGTCATAGAATAGTCAACCGTTGTTAATTATTTTGTTAAAATCATACTTTAAATCGACATTTCTAAGTGCAAGGTCTAAAACCAATCAGAACGCATTTAATAAAAACCATTTTTATTCTACTTTGTGAATCCACAAAAAAGTAGTCTATGGAAAATAAATTATAGCATTTAAATATATGATTTCCAAAGATAACATCAAAGAGTTATTAAAAAACAACTAAACAACCCAAATGCAAGATTTTTATTTGCGATTTTTCACTGTGTACCATTTTCCAATTATATTACATATTTTACATATAGGGATCCGACAAAATTTCGGTAATAAAATTTCAACGATCTTTTAATAAGCATTCAACATGACGAGAAAAAAAAAGAAATACCCTACAGTTACGAATACAGGTGCGTCATGTATAATAAATTCGTATCACGGAAAACCAATAGTATTAAAGCGAAAGGAGGATACATCGTTAGACATTTTTCACTGAATATTTTACACACAATCATACGTAACACATGTAGGATCTTACAGTAGCTAGAGACGATGGTAAAAAAATTCTCATAAAAAGGTTCAGTTCAGTTAAGAAGATACATATTAGAGGTCATGGATGCTGATAACGATCATCTATAAAAAAAAACATCAATAGGTATGATTAATGTGTGAACGGGTGAATTTTGTTATTAAAAGGTCCACCCTTCACAGCATACGAGCAATTATTTTAAAAATCGTAATAAAGAGGTCGGTTTTGTCATAGAACTACACTAATATTAGCTGTGCATGTCACGGGCAATGTTTCCACCAGTTGGCTGGCTAACACACGTAATATGTTTTGAACGAATGCTAGGAAAAAAAGATTTTATAATTACAGACAAATCTAACCCGATACTGTTCATATTCACATATTATCTTCAATTCAACGTAGTATATCACATTCAAAAAAAGATATACAGGGCTTAAGCACTAAATATGGTCAATTCGTTCGAAACTCCTAGTAGTTCGATTAATATTTTAAGGATTAGAAGGAAGGGGAGCTAAAAACCATTTTAGCAAAATTAGAACCTCGTAACTCCTTTAAAAGTCGGT
>JAZBGW010000022.1:50083-61405 GCA_037464815.1 Mylabris variabilis
TATTTTCAAGTTATAAATGTGCAATTATTTGTATTATAATAATATTGTATGCTGTATATCATGGAGAAAAATGTAAAGGCCTCAACAAAGAAAAGCATTGTTTTAAAAGGAAAGTTCCGCTACAGGAAAAAGCTTGGAGTCCTTGTTCAAATACATGAAATACTATCAGGAAAACTCCTGATATTAGATGTCGCTTATGCTTTACCTAGCAAAAATCTCCAATTAATTAAAACAATCAAAGAATACATAGTCCATAGAAGGTCATAAGTCTAATTTTAGTGTACTACGAAAATCTTACTACCTACTCTGAAAATCGCAGGGCGACATTTGTTCAATGTCCTCAAGGTGACTACCAATAGAACTCAACTAGTTGTCGGCGACAGTGTTGCCAGAGCGTTTTAAAATTTCGTAATAGATTTTTGTCACTCATATTTTCAGTGAAAACGTAGTTTTTCTTGTGCCACATATTATAAACATAAATTTCAGAAGTTTTTGAAAACTTGAATATCTCTAATTACATTTAAGTTTTTTCTGAGACTCACAAAAAAATAAATTTACAGTTTCTACATATACCTGGATTAGTTTTGCATTATTGAGGTTGTATAATTTGTAAAATTGGTTACAGTAGAAGTCTTATTTTTATTTAATTTCAAAAAATTTTCGCTAAAATTATTCAATTTTAAGGACACGTTTATTTGCTCAAATTATAACTTAATTTTTTATTGTATGTTGTAAAAAATATGTTAATTAAAATTTGCATATAAAAAAAACATCAGTTGCGTAGATAGTACAAGAAAAACTACGTTTTCACTGAAAATATGAGCGACAACGAAATCTATTACTATTTGTTCAGATTTGTTACGTTTTATTACGAAATTTTAAAACGCTCTGGCAACACTGCCGCCGACAGCTAGTTGAGTTCTATTGGTAATCACCTTAAATACCGACATTGAACAAGTGTCGCCCTCCAATTTTCGGGGTAGATACTAAGATTTTCGTGGTACACTAAAATTGGACTTATGATCTTCTATGGACTATGTATTCTTTGATGCAACATTCCTTTTTATTTGTCTTGTCTTTTAAATTGAAAAATTTACAACTTTATTCAACACATTAAACAATTCATGTTGTTTCAAATTTGTTTTATTTAAATTTTGTGTAATCAATAAGTTCTTCAATCATAAAGATATCTGTGAAAATAGTGATCAGTAAATTCCTATAGGGAACCCAACAGTGGCGCTATCTAGTGTTTGGTAGAAACATTGTTCGCCTCCCAGTAACTTTTCTATCAATAATAAAAACTTAATTTTTTACAATTAATAATTAGAATAATCTTGTACGCTTGATATGAATATAACAGTTGTTTTTAACCCTTTTTATAGTTTTAATTATCAATATCTTCGTCACTCATATAAGTATTCTACAAATAGCTAGAAGGCAAGTTTCATTCGCATCTACTAGAGGGAGCTTGCGTGGTTTTCACCCTAGCAAGAACTTATTTCTATCAAAGCTATAGAAATATTGTTAAAAGGCATTACAGTCAAATGATCGCTGTTATACTTATAATTGGAAAACTTTTACTATAGAATTAAAATATAAATATTTTAAGAGGTAAAATATTGATGTATAAAGTTCTGTTATTTACTATTTTAAAACTAGAATGAATCAATAAGATTTCAAAGAACGAAAGCTTTCACGGCGTATGTTCAATTTAAACTTATTAAATAATCCTTTTATATTAAATTCATTTAATTAAATATAAATCAATATTAAATGATGTCATGCTTATCATTCTCCAAGGGTTATCAGACTAGGCCGAAGAATGGCGAATCAATCTCTTTGTTGCATTAAAATCGAGTACACTATTGTAACAAACAAGGCACCATCAATCTCTTTGCCTTAAAAGGTAAATGGGGGGAAAAAAACTAGTTATGTATATGGTAACATACTAAAACGTTAATAATAATCGGGTATAAAATTAGACTCGAAGTAATTATGAAAATTTCGTTGGATTCGACAACAATAATTACATTATACAACAATTCAAACTATTCAATTTTGTAAATTTGGTTATTAAACTAGTTTAAAATATTCAATTGCAATTGAATAATAATAATCAGTTGTCAATGGTTTTGAATAAAACATGTTCAATACAAAATGAATTTTGCCCTGTTAGTTAGAAATAGAAAATAAATTAAAATCAATGTTTTTTTTTTACTTACCCGTATGGAACAGTGGATAGGGGGCTGTTGACGTGAGTACAACACGCCTTTGCGACACCTGCAATTAATCAAACGTCACACATTGTACGAGCTTTATGAATATACATCAACACAGAAAAGCATCCATAATAACCGGACGTGGCTATGTCATTCGGTGGAGAGAAAGATGGGAAAGATTATACTCAGAGAAACAAGAAAAAAAATCCACATCAACATTTCGTTTAACACACCTCAAACACTCAAGAAACCTCTTTTCACACGCTTTATATAAGAGACGAATATCATATAGACTATCTAAACATAATAAATTATTAATAAAGATAATCTACTGTTTAGTACACAATTTTGTACTACATAGTAGTACTAATTTGAAGCATGTAGAATTTTCAATACTTATTCAATTATATTGAATATCATCAAAAAAATTCAAATGACTTGAAGGAATCCACTGAAAAATTCTTGGCATTTCAAACAATTTGTACACATGCGTAAATCCAGAAAATACCAATTCTCGTTCCTTTGTAGTGAAAAAAAAATGTATATGAAAATGGATGAGAAAATCTATTTATCTCGGTAAAATTTGGAATGTCAAAACCAAAACTCTTAAATATAATTGTGTGAAAATTCAATAATTTATCCCAACACTTTCGATAAAGAAGGGTTCTTTTTTCATTAAAATTTTCATACATTAATCGTACGAGTGAATTCTATTTTACTAAAAATATTCTGATGAAAGTCAGTCAATATGTAAAATTATAGAATAGTATTTTATTTGTAAAGTTAAATAACAATCTCATACATATGTATGTATGGATATATGTACATGCACATAGTAAAATCTGCTGTTAGCCTATTAGAAGTTAGTACTATCCGATTTAAAGTAAACTAGCCGAACAGGCGGATCAAGTTGTGAGAAAACCGCAGCTGACGCGCCCTCGGGAACTACTAAATTTTATAGGGTTATCGAATATATAGGACATGACAGACTGGTCAAATGAAATTTACGCTCGTCATCGTATTTTACTCGTATTATAGTAACAATACATTTCTTTTATATACACATTTATAGATTCCCACTTCGATTATTCCCCATTTTACTACTTACGAACTTTGAACGGTCTTTATGGAACATTCCATAAAAAAAAATACAGAATTAAAACTAATATCAATTGAATGAATTCCTTTAATAGAAAATATAAATTTATTACAGATACCTGTTTATTTAAAAGCACACTTTAAACAAAGGAGTGGTAACTGCAAATATGAAATATGTAAACAGTTTTTCGTGAGACCAACCGTATATAAAAATAGAACGATAAAAATGTAGAGCGACAAAAGATCTATCCAATATCTAAAGGCAATAATAGCAAAACTGCTTTTGGCACTCTGACAAAAATATCCATTTATTTATAGAATTGACTGACGACATTCGGAAAATTGAGACGAAATATCAATCGAACAATCAATCTGTTATTTCCCTTGAAATGAATTATAAAAAATGTAATAATTTTTACACAAAAAAACCAAATACTGTAAAGGTGTACAATGGTTCCATAGACTTGTTTAAAAAATCATGATACTGGAGAATAATTAATGATTTTTTTGTCTATACTACAGCAATTAACCAATTAACCAGTCTCGCTTCATTTTCATTCCATCAATTATATTTATAGTAGCCATATAAATTTAATTGGAAATGTTCTCTAATTACATTCATACAACCCTCAAGAATTTAATTGAAGTCAAAATCTATAGTTAATAAAACTTTGGAATCCATGTGAAATCTGTAACGTTGAAACAGTTTAGATTTTTAACCAAAGTGCTAGTCGTAAGCCTTGTTGAAAGCTCATTTCTCTGTCAATAAATCAGCCACAACTTGATATATGTCGTCTTAAAAGTAATCAATACTTTTCTTGATAAGTTGTGCCTTTCTCTCTATCTTTTTGTTAAATTACATCAGATCGGAATTTCCAATATAAATGCAACGACGATTGTCGAAAACGTCCTATAACAAAAGACTATTTGGGAAAATCAATATAGAAAAAGAAAGAGATGGAAAAAATCAAACGATGAGAAAATTTAAATTTGCAAACACCGTAGGGGGACTTTATTAGAAATTGAACAAAGAAGAAAAGAGAGATAAATACATATATATACACACATACACTGAGAGACATTGGAAAAGAGAAAAAAAAGGAAGAACCAACGCTTGATGAGATTACATAGACGATAATCAATATGGAAAAACTTTTGTGTTACTGGATTAACTTTGGCATCCTTTCAGATTTACAAGAGTTTTGTATTTGGTTTGAAACAGACAATTCTAAAAGTTGGATAATTGACAAACCCTAGCAACACTCTTTGATGGAAATTTAATGATTCCGATTAAATTCGTTCAACATTTTAACTGAAATCATAAATTTATTTTTGTCAGATATTATAACTTTTAGGAAGGTCGCGTCATTACTATAACAATGTGAATTTTGATTATGAAAATAATGAAGATCCAAAAAATCCACAGTTTACATCGTAGCATATATTTATTGGAGAACAGCACGATATCCAGTTTGAATAATTTTAAAAATTCCATGTATCTTATAAATATACATACAATAAAACTATATCGATGAGTTGAAAAAATATCCTAGACATTGTTATCTGTCCTAGATGTACAATTTAGCATACTGAGTAACTATATTCTGCTAAAATTCGTGAGTAAATATAAATACTTCCAAAGGCCTGATTACAATTTCCAACTTATCACTAATAAATAATTTATCACTGATGTAAAATGTACATTTTTCAAATAAAAGATTATGATACTTTTTAAACAAACAGCACAAAAATATTTACTAATTTTTCCAACATAAAATTCGAAAACATGGAAAAAGAAAACAAGTATTGAAAGACTTGTACTTGTCATTTGTAAAGCCTTGTTGTTTTGTTCCTTGAAGAAATCAATTGTAGAATACGACACAAACTAAACTAATACGAACTAAAAATATGAGCATTTGTATTTGTCTTCATAAACTACATTCTTTACCATTGTATAAAGTTACACAGTAAAGGTATTAATCCCATATTTAAATCAAGTAGCTATTCATTATTCAATAGCAGTAAATAATCAAGACAAAATCAAGTTTAACAAATATGAAAAACCCTTAGTTGAGTACAGCTAAGTTGAGTAAAGCTTAATTAAGTAAAGCATATCTTCTTCGTAGTTTACAGTTTGTATATCGTTTCAAAAAAAATCGAAAATCTGCATTAAGTACACTATCAATCATTTTATAATTGATTAATAGTTTCTCTCTTTATAAAACTTTATTAGTTTTAAGTAGCTGCCTGTTCATAGTGTTTACCTATTTATATATTTACCTCCAAATTTGCCACTTTTAATTTTCATCAAAATACTTGATCTACTAATTCCAAAAAATATACCATATTTAAAGCTTTACCGAGATAATATTTGATACATAAGAATTTAACAATCAATCTATAGTTGTATTTATAAAATCAAATATAGATAAACGTTTTCCAACAAAATTTCTATTCGAGACATTTATTTGAATTGATGAAATCTCTAATAATTAAATAACACTATTTCATTCTTTTAAATTTAAATCAATAAAAAAGGTTAGTGATGCAAATTTTACTAAAGCTCGAAGGAAAATCGTATTCTGTAAATGCCATCAGAACCAAATTAGATAATCAACAATTTTTCAGACAACTGTATAATGTTATAATCTAAAAATCATCAATTTCTTGAGTCGTTTAATAAATTTGAAAAATAAGCCCGAAAAATTGCAATTTTATCCACCAGAAATAAAAATAATTAAATATTATTCTCTTTATTTCTTTCTTTTGCCTGCTGTATGTAAATGTAGAACAATACATTTTTTACATACTACAATCATACAATAAAAGGTCAAAAGTTATTAATAAGAAATGAAAAGAAAAATGAAAAAAGAGATGTTTTAATAAATGAATCACAAACAAGAAAGCTAAATTAGTAAAAATAAAAATCCTTTTTTGGTTTTATTTATAAATCACGAAATAGAGAGAATGATATTTACTTCTACAGTAAAATAAAAAACAAAAAGCAACTAATTGGAGTGGAAAAACAATAATTAAATACTAGCAAAAAAGCACTACCTACTGAAATTATATGGTATCTAATTACTTGGCAATAATGTATTGAAGTCTATGACAAATATAAAATTTATTACAACAATAAAAATGTTAATTTAATGAATTATTATAGAATGGACTTTATAACTGATAAATTAATCCAGAAATAAACATTTAATTATTGAGTAAAATAAAAAATAACATTTTGACTGGTTGTTTAACAATAAAACCTCAACCAGTTAAGAGCAAATTTCTTAAATTCTTTTCAAACACTAAAAATTGGGCAGTTTAAAAAAGAAATCCAACACCATATAAACCAATAAAAGCAATCAATAAAGTTTCCATTTCATCAAAATTATAGACACTTTAATACCTGAATTCTCCATGGAAATTATTTTCTATTAGATATTTGATTATATCAAAGTTACCCTAAATTATATTTATTTGTATAATGTAGAAGTTCAGTAAAAACTATTGTATTGATCTAACCATGAAATAAAGGTGTTGAGTGCACTATTGTTGATAATGGGGATTGATTGAGTAAAGAAAATATTTTTTTAACCGTATTTACATTCCTTATGTATATATTTTTTTAATTATTTAGAATTTTCGGTTTTTATAGGAACGACGTTTATAAGACAATTTTATATTTACAATTATATCATATTCACTGTTTTATTGTGTCAAAATAAATTTTATGAATATTCTTTCAGTTATTTATCGATTTCATTTTTATTTCTATTGAAAAATTGTCTCGCTTATGCCACTTGGCAAAAACTTATTCTTAGATCCCTACTTTTTTTTAACGAAAATTTTAAAGAATGTGAAGAATTGTAAATGATTTCAAACAGAATGAAATCTTGTCTAAGAGCCATTCCACTGCATTAAAAACACAAATACAGTTTAATGAAAAATAGCTTTCTTTTATTCAAATATTTGGTATTATTGTTGTTAAGACAGTATGGATCGACCAATAGATTTAGTACACATTATAGAAAGAGAAGAAACGGATGAGAACACTGGCATATTAATGAATCCAAATACATACTACCTAACTAACTGTTAGAGCCCAGCTGAAGTATTTACAAAGAAATCTCAAAGGTGGATAGAAATATATCCTGACTGACAGCCAGACGATATTGGAGGCTCTGAAGGTTTCTGGCCTTAATTAAAAAAGGCATTCATTTACCAATCTCTGAGACTTCTGACCCAAGCTGGCCCAAACATGGTTGCCAGGACATAATTAGGACAGCCAATAACCTTGCCCATGGGAATTCGTTTTGTAGATCAGCTAAGGCCTACAGGGAAAGAAGCATCAAAATGTCCCATTTCAGACAAAATCCAGAAACAAGTCAACACTACTCACGGGATTGTAGTAGGACTACAACACCTGCCAAGGTGCGGGAAAGGTCTCCCAGGGTGATACTGAACTTCGCAAAAAAGGTATGTTGCCTGGGAGATTAATAAGTATAAAGACGGGTTATGAGTATGAGTTATGAGCAAAGCTGTTTGCAACTCTTAGAGGCTCAATAACTAAACGATCTTATTGACTAACTGAATAAAATACAATAGAGGTTCGTCAAGATAACTTGGTACAAATTTTTATTTGAGTCAAATTGTTAGAAATCAGCAAAATTTAACAAAGGATATCTCACCTTAGCTACGTGAATCTTAAATTTCAGATCACAATAAATAGTGTAGGTATAGCATTAATTTTCAATCAGACACTAAATAACTCGAACTTTTACAAAAAAAAGTATTACCGAGGTGTCCTGAAGTATTACCATTCAAGCTAGCTCATTTAAAATGATAAAATAAAGGAACCTTTACGTAAAGGATTTCTAGAATAATGAATTTAGATTGTTGAGAAAATTCAGATGTTGAAACAACGAAATCTCATGAAATTCCCCCAATTATACAACTATACATTTTTACTAGTGAATCACTCGATATGTACAAGATATACAGATATGACCTTTCACACAATAATATGCAGTTATATTGATAAAATGGAAACAGTATCAATAATAAAAGAAGTCTATGATTTATAAATTGTTTTGTTTTTCGTTAATTTCAAATTATAAAGTTATAATTGCTTAAAATTTTAATCAACGGTCTTAATCATAGTAATTGTATATTTTTTGTTTGTTTATTTTTGTTCGGTCTTATTTATTTCGAAAAATTTTACAAACAATCCCGTTTCTCCACCAACGCAGCCACATACCTTCTTATTTTTTTCCTTAATAAATACCAATTTAACGTAGATTAATTGCAATTAAACCATTACCGAATTATTTAATTGTACTTAATTAATTTAAATAATTTCAAATTTTAATTACATCAATAATTTCCTTTTTAAAAAGCAGGTTGTAAACAATTCACATGTCATTTAGAAAAATACATAACCAAAAAGTATGGCTAACTTACCGTTATTTATTGCTACAATTAGTTGCCTAATTAATAAATATTTAATAGAAAAACTATAAGCACGACAAAAATTACCTAATTTCTACAACATTATTAATAAAAAACGTTCTAAAAACAATCAGAAAAACAAAAAATGTTCACGAATTGACGTATAACTACAAACACAAGCGGCCATATGTGTTTGTGTTGGCGATACTGTTGCCATCTAGAGGACAGAATCCGTAAGCTCAGTGGTTTTCAGGTATCTACAACTGAAAGTGCGCTTCCCGACTACAAATAATTAGTTCATAATTATATGTAGATTATTTCAACAACAATTTTTAATTATTTTACGAAATTATATAAATATATTATTATTAAACATATATAATTAATATTGTCGTTGATGGTGTGGTAAAAAACGAGAAACTAAACAGTGCCGTACTCACGTAAAAGTGGCGGATGGATATTGGGCCGTATTCTAAAAAAAGTTATCAGTCAAAGTGAGACAAAGATAAATAGCGTAAAATATTTGTCTAAACTAGTAAAATCACTTTCTTCATTGTTGACAGAAGAAAAAAAGCGGAAAGGTTTTTACAAGTTGTTTTTCTCCAGGCCCGGCGCTTCCATATGACGCCAATCTAACAATAAGAAAGAGCCAATCTAAGAGGGCAAAAAGTGATCGAAAAATATGAATTAATAATAAAATGATAAGATAGCAAAGGGTGCTAAATAATTTTTAATATAAGAGAGCTGGTCCTGTTTTTCTCACTTCTTAATCTTTGTCTACTTCAAATAACTCAATAATTTTTCAGTTCTTGATATTAGAAGTTTTCTGCATTATCAATTTTAAAGAATTTTTCTGTACATTCTAAAGTTAAGAATCACTTTTTTTATATACATATAGCTATTAACATTTATATTGGATTTGACACATTTATAATCACTATTTGGACGATTGTAACAGTAAGAGAACGAGTTAAAATTAGAGAAGCTCAAAAAATACTGGAGCATATTGTAATCAAATTCACAGGCGTCCGTCAATAATCACGTCAATTTTTAGGCAACATCATTTTCAATGTTTTAGTGTCGAAGATGTAGCTTCTAAAAGAGGAGAACATGAAAAATGACACAAAAAAATGAAGAAATTCAAAGAACTTCAACTAGGTTTCTAATTAAAGTTCATTAACTTTTTGAATAATTGTAGGCATCACTAAGGTGTACTTAAACAGTATTAGGTATTAGCACCCAAACAACTGTTACAAAGAAGAAATTATGTCAATCCCTTTATTAATTATTACTTAAAAAGGATATCTGATTACCGTTGATAAGAATCGTTACAACTTAGATAAGAATCGTTACATGCTCTACTTCAGATACAAAATACTTGAACCAGGTGTTGGATTTAAATGTGGTTAATTTTTATAAAACTCCTATTAATTGACGAGCGATTTGAAAAGTATCTCAAATATTTATCGATGGGTATCTGGAGACCATTTCACCAAAATCAGAACCTCGTAGCTCATTTTGAAGTTGATCAAAAGAACGATCGATTTAGACAATGTCGCGATTTTCAAAAGTGAGCTGAACATGAGAAACGACTAAGAACGATTCTTCGACCCTCTCAACATAGAGTTTTTCCTTTTTCTCCATGAGATTCTAGAATAGTTGCAAAACATTTGCACTTCTTCCAGAATACAATGGAGAAAAATGGAAAAATCAATGTTGGGAGAATCCTCGAGTCATTCTAAGTCAGTTTACGTGTGTAGTAAGTTTTTGAAAATCGTGACATTGTCAGAAACGAGTAGTTTTGCTAAAATGGTCCACAGGGATCCCCATACAAAAATATTTTTCAAGTCGTTCATGAACTGATAAGAGTTTCATAGGAAACGACCACATTTAGATATGTGGAGACAGTCTGTTATTAAAAATCAACTATTAGCTAGTAGAAGTAACAAGAATAGTTGGATTTAAATTGTAAAATTTCCTAAAGACTCTTCTAAAGTAAAAGCAAAATTCAAAGACGTATATATCTCGGTTTCTACCCCTCGGTTGAACTTTGACTCTATAATTGTTTTATTTTAATTGAAATTGTAACCGACGAAGGCAATAATTAAGTTAACGAAGAACTCGAAGAAAATTGGCCTGTATGACAGTATAGAGGCGAGATACAACAGAATTCTATTTCGAGACGTGACTTGATATGTCCGTTGTTGAAGAGAACATAGAACTAATTAAGACTCTTGACACTTTGAAATGTGTACAAGTAACTTCTAGAAACTCCACACACATACACATATATCGAGCCAAGATGTTACTAACAATGCGCTTTGTTTTGTTGGAGAATGGCTGTTTGGTGTTTAAATAAAGTAACAACACCACCACCACCACCACCACCACCGCCACCATCACCACCACCATCGTAGACACTGTCGCCACCTTATAGACCGGAAGAAATATTTTCCAATACCGAACTATTACGTTATTCTACAGGGTGAGTATAAAGTAACGCATAATCGTCATAACTTCTTTATTTATGAAAATTTTG
Organism: Mylabris variabilis; assembly: GCA_037464815.1. Lineage (NCBI taxonomy): Eukaryota > Metazoa > Arthropoda > Insecta > Coleoptera > Meloidae > Mylabris > Mylabris variabilis. Next base: position 61,388 of record JAZBGW010000022.1, read on the forward strand.
AAAAACGTTGAAATACGT
>JAZBGW010000023.1:0-16871 GCA_037464815.1 Mylabris variabilis
AATTTCTGATGATTTTATCCTGAAAATGTCTGTATTAAAACGAGTACAGGTAATGTTTTACAGCTTTTTTAGATCGAGTTTTTGAAAAATTTGTTAAATTTCAGCAATGGGCCACATTCGCCCGCATTTGGCACGTTTACGATGCGGCTTGGCAGAATCCGTTTCATTCAGCCGAATTGATAAAGAAATATTTGATGGGCCTGTACAAACCAATTTATCATCCGATGAGTAATCGATTTAATTAATTTAATAACAATTAAATACAAATATTTAATTGTAGATGATTGTGGTGATCATGTAATTGTAATTAATAGTAACGAGATTGCATTACCCGGTGATGAATGGAAGAAACGTGTCTATTTCCACCATACAGGTTATCCTGGTGGTGCTAGTTGGACGTTGGCATGGGAATTGCACGAAAAAGATCCAACAATGATTTTAAAAAAGGCCGTTTACACTAGTATGGACGGCAATTTACAGAGACGGCACACAATGCAACGTCTCCACATATTCCCCGATGAAAACGTGCCGGACGAGTTATTGAAGAATGTTTCAAATCAAATACGGCAATTACGGCCAATGCCGAAACGTTTGGATCATTATAAAGAGGAGGAGGTGAAGAGTTTTCCAAAAATTATCGATTATCCAAAAGATTACATTTTAAAGTAGTTTTTATTTAATATAATTCGTAGTTTTAAAAGTTTGTTCTTCATGCGTTTAAACGTAAATCTTTACAAACAGTATAAGTAGTAACGTGCATCATATATTCACGATTTGCTTTAAAATTATCGATTGCAAGTTGTCGTTTCTCCTCCCAAGCGTACAGTTCACGATATAATGGCCGTACGAATTTCATGCGTCCAATTTCATTCAACCATGCTAGAACTGGTTGTACAACAGTTTCCCAATGTGCTCGCAAACCAATACGTAACCAACGGAATTTAATCTCCGAATTGCGTACTTTACTGAAACCAAACAAATTATCCAAAATTTCCAGTTTTTTAACCGGTTGTGGATCAGAATCTGCTATTTTCTGTAGTAGATAAATCAACTGGTCCGGTGTTAATACTTTCATTTCATCTAAACTAATTGGAATCTCTGTCGAATTCTCATTCCAATTTAAAAATTTTTCCACGAGTTTATCGCAAGTATCGGCCAATGTTTTATCATAATCGGGAATTACTGGTGGCATTCCAGGTGTGTGCAACCATAAATTCCAATCGATTGATTTAATTGCTGAATTATTAGCGAAATAATTTTCGAAAAATTGTTGAAAATCATCAGTTATAATCGATTTGTATTTAAAATGATTGAAATATTCTTTCAAAAACGGTTCAAATTGCGCTGGTCCTCCGACTGTAGTTTCAAGATAACGCAGAAAAGTTTGTCCTTTCTCGTACGGAACGATAGAGAAGGCGTCGTCCGGGTGTACACCGTTTTTCAGATTCACCACAAGTTCAGTTAGTGGACTATTCTCGCCGAGAACTTTAATCTGTAATAAAAGAATTGAGATTTTAGCGAAATTACAAGAACAAACTTACGCCTTCACGCAATTCGCTCAATCTACTGTATGCATCAAAATCTTGATCTTTAGGCGATGTTAATCGCCCTTTAATCTTCCTCTCAACAAAAACCGTGAAACCTTCATTCAACCAGAAATGTTCAAAATTACGATTTGTTATCAAATTACCGGTCCAACTGTGAGCAATCTCGTGTGCCACAACATTCGCCAACGAACGATCACCGGCCAATAATGTCGGGTGTTACGAATGTTAAACACGGATTCTCCATACCACCAAAAGGGAAACTCGGTGGTAATACTAGAAGATCATAAATACCCCAAACGTATGGACCGCAGATATCCTCAGCTACTTTCAATTGTTGTTCGGTTTCAGCGAATTCATAAGCACAACTTTCGATCAATTCTTTCTCGGCCCATACACGCGAACGTGGACCAATCTGACGGGATTCGATAGCACCAACAGCCAGTGCAATTAAATAGGAAGGCATTGGTACACTTTGTTCGAAATGGGATAATTTAGAATCATCGTTTAATGTTTCGGTTGATTTTGGAATGGCTGACATTAAAACAGTTAAACTTTTCGGTGCCTTTACCGTTGCTGAATATTTGGTTTTAACAGCCGGTGTATCCTGACATGGTAGAGCTGATCTAGCATGAATTGCCTACAAGAATGATACAGTTTCATGTGATATTAAATTTATATCAAAATTATACTTGGAATTGACTGAAGAGATAAGGGTGTTGTTTGCCGGCTGTTTGTTCCGGTTGTAACCATTGAAATCCACTGGCATTCGGATTTGTTGCATAGACAACAGTTATTATAAACGTTTTCTCATCATTTTTGGGCAATTTTATCGTTAACTTTGAACCGAATTCACCAATCGGCTCCGATAATGTATAATCAAGTATTTGATTAGTTTTATTGTCGCGAATTTCCGTTATTTTCAAATCTTTAGCGTCCAACAACTGACAAGAACAACAATTTAAACTTTACCATTAAAACTCAATAAATTCAACTTACAACTTCATCGACATCATCTTTGATTCGTTCCACAGTCAAATCGACTTTTCCATCCAAGATTTTCTTTTCGAAATTAACAGTCCAATTGAGGACAATATTAGTAACTGCAGCTAGATCTATTTTAAACAATTAATAACTAGGATCAAATCGGTATAACCTCAAAATTTTTGTCGAATAATGTTTTTTTTAAAAGAAAATCAACACAATTACCTGGTCTAGAATAAGAACTAGGATCTATTGGACTCAATCCCTGATTAGCCATAATTTTTTGGGGGCCTTTTTGAAAAATTGCAGAGAAATTAGCTGAGAAACAAAATTCTAAAGTGACAATATAAAAGTGTACCGTTATCAGTAATGTTACATATTTTAATCAACCACTTCTAGTATACGTAATAATAAACAATAATATGAGATTAAGTCAACAATATGGAAAGCCATTATATCTATATTTCGATAAGTTATTTTTTAAATATTAATTGTAAATAAATTATAGATACTTACTGATAAAAGTGTACATTAAAGGTAACAATATACTTGTAAAACATATTGCGATCGGGGTAACTTTATTGCCCAACATCTTATCAAATATGAAGCATATTTTTCATCTTATTTATGATAATCAATTTTTTCTTAATAGCAATTTAAATTTTGGCGCCTTTTTTACATTTGCTGGTACCCATGTTTGTCACCCGAAAAGACCACAAAGTCAAATCTACTCATTTTCAGCATATTACAGAATATAATATTTCTTACAATAATACTTCTATAATTATTAATAAATTAGTAGCAAAATTTGTAAAAAAGGACAAATTATAATCTTAAGTTTATTCAAAACTGATGAAGCTTTAATATTCTTAATGTTTACTGGTATTGTAGCGGATTTATGGAGATGCACTTGGCAACCCTGTGAAAGCGGTTGTTCTGTTTAATTTTTGAGGTTGTGTAGTTGTGTTGATAACATTTTTTCGTGTGCTGTAAATTGTTTGAAATAGTCGAAAAAATGTACGAATCTGAAGAGATACACGCGGAGCATAAAGATTTAATTCATGATGTCTCTTATGATTATTATGGGAAAAGAATGGCCACTTGTTCCAGTGACCAATACGTTAAGGTATCCTTTTCGATTTACAGTTTTGTTTATTTTATCTACATTTGTATTGAAATTTGTTTGTTAGGTTTGGGATAAGAATAGTGATAACAAATGGACATTGACATCAAGCTGGAAAGCCCACAGTGGTTCTGTTTGGAAGGTGACATGGGCCCATCCGGAGTTCGGTCAAGTCTTGGCGACATGTTCATTTGATCGTACTGCCGCAGTATGGGAAGAAATCGGTATTCTATCAAATAAATCAGATTTGTAGATAAAAAAAACTAAATTCCGGAGATGACCTTCATGTTTTGTTGGACTCTCCAAGTGTGTTGATAAGAGCACATAATCTTATCATCTTGAAGAGAAATTCTATTGTTTGAATAATTTCAAAAAAAATCGGCTAATTTTTAACTTTCTGTACTTGCAACGATAATATTTCCGTACTCTTGTTATATTCTGTTGTTGTTTTAGAATTTACATTTATCTATTCACAAAGTATACAATTGTTTGACTTTTCAAAACCGAATTCTTCTGACCCATCTATTAATTAATTTGTATTTTTGTATTGTTTCCGGACTTTTAGTAGGTGAGACTCCTGGACCTGGTGAACGAGGTACCCGACATTGGGTACGGCGTACGAATTTAGTTGATTCTAGAACATCAGTAACTGATGTAAAATTTGGTCCAAGAACACAAGGACTACAGTTGGCAACCTGTTCAGCTGAAGGTATAATTCGTATCTATGAAGCCCCAGATGTAATGAATCTCAGCCAGTGGACTTTGCAGCATGAAGTTCAATGTAAATTACCATGCAGTTGTCTTAGTTGGAATCCATGTTTATCAAAGTAATAATATCTTATCGCTACTATATATAAAAATGATAATATTTGAAAATTACAGGATGCAACCGTTAATGTTGGCTGTTGGGAGTGATCATCCGAATCCGGCTGATGGCCAGAAAGTTTTCATTTATGCTTATAGTGAAAGTAGTAGACGATGGACGAAATTGGATGCGAATATTAATATTACAGATCCGGTACATGATGTTGCATTTAGCCCGAATTTGGGACGTACATTTCATATTTTGGGTGTGGCAACGAAAGATGTACGAATTTTAAATTTATTTCAAGTTTGGTAAATTGATCATATTCCAATAATAATTACACAATATTTTTTTTCCAAATAATTACAGTGATAATCCGAATCTACCAAATGTTATAACGAAATTAGACGTCCAAACTGTTGGACAATTTGATGATCACGGTTCAACAGTTTGGAGAGTCACTTGGAACGTTACTGGTACGGTTTTATTGTCAACTGGTGATGACGGTTGTGTCCGCATGTTCAAAAGTATAATTTTATTTACTTAATTGACAACATTTTGTAATATACAAATTTTTAGTTGATTACATAAACTCCTGGAAGCCGGCGGGTGTGTTGAAAGGTGACGGTGCACTTGCTCCAAATGAAATACAACGGGCGTCTGTTAGTGCATCATTAGGATCATCGACATCGACACCATCACAAACAGCCAGGTATATCAAGTTAGGCGCCATCTCTCAACCACGAGATGTTCCTTGGCATTGAAATTTTATAACAATAATATTTAATAGAACAGGCATATTTTACCCATATCGTGCCATTTTTAACATATAATAAATCAGCTTCTTTGACTCATTTGTTTCGTTCCGTTTTCTGTATTTTTCAAGGATGCAAAACAATAAAAGATGTATTTTTAGATATTTGAATAAATGGAGAATTTTTTTTCATCAACTATTTATTTACAAGTTACCTTCTTTAGTAAAATTTTAATTTCCGTTGAATATACGTTAATTATTTATTTTTACGGATGTTTTCTTTAATTTTATTTTGTTTCAGTTCATTGCATTCGGACGAGTATGCGACAGCGAGTGGAAGTCATTCTCCTGTACGTGTTGCAAATCCACAAATTCTCACATCTTATTTATTTAAACGGACACGATCCTCGTTTAGTTCAATTTAGGTTTAAATTTTAGTGTTTTTTTTTCCGATTTCGTACAAGTTTATTAAATGTTTTAATTGTAGTTTTTGTTTGGAATTTAGTCGTTTCATATTAAAGAAAATTATTGTCTCAAAACAGTATTAACGATCGAATTTATGTGAAATTTGTGATAACCTATCAAATATTGTTGATTAATGAGTAGTTACTAGTTATAGTATTATCTTTTGTATTTTGTAATCTGTTGCTCAGTCAGGGTACTAATAAAATATTGTATTTTTGATTTTCAAATTTTGTTTTGTCAAACTATACATACAATAGAGGCGGCAGAAATAGAAACATCGGTCCCGCCCATCTATACTGCTTAATATTAGTTAGAAAGAGACAGAGGGAAAGTAGGTGGTCTAAAAATTGGAAACGATGTCGGCTATTACTCACCCTTAGTCCTATGAGAAAACAAAGCAATTTCTTTTCTACAAAAGAATCTGTCTGCATCGACCGTCAAAATTTCTAGTTTAAAACACAATAACCAAATGTTGAGGATTTGGCATCTTTATCGCACGGTATCCCCTTTATTTCGTGAAATATTCCTGTGAAAATGCATTAGAAAAAGAAGAAACTCTATGTAAGTAGTATAGATGGGCGGAACCTATGGTTTTCCTATGTTTCTATTTCTGCCGCCTCTACTGTATATTCAATCTCTATTCATAGATAATCCAGCTTGTTTGCGGTATACAAACATTCGGTTTCGTTTATAAAATGGAATATGATTGAGAACTGGGAATACTAGAATTCAATGTTGGATTTATGAAATCGCCGTTTTTTCCGAGGAACAAATAATACTTATGCGATTGTTTTTATTACGACAACATCCAGAATACATGGACTTATCGGTGGGAAAATTTTGATTAGTGAGTTGAAGACTTAATTAAATTTCATTAAATGTTAAAGTGAAACACCCCACGGCCAATCTAAATAAATATTGTTGGATTCAAGCGAATGTTTTAAGTGACACGTCCACATTTTTACTTTTAGACTTTAGACTGCTCCCGGCTAGAAACTGCAAACCCAGTAAGATTGTCAGGCACATCTTGAAATTTTGAAATAAGGAAATTCAAAACTTCTATTCAAATCATCGGATTTCATGCCCTGTTTGAAGATTACGAAGTGGTAAGAAATTGAATCTACCAATTACGCCACAGATGAAGGGACTGCCCTGGCGGAAATGAGACTCTGAAAATCTCTGAAAAAGTCTTAAAATATTAGTACATATTAATACTAACAAAGATAATAATAATATTAGTCCGAATTTATTTCCATTTTAAGACTTTTTCAGAGATTTTCGGAATTTTCAGAGAAAGTAAGACTTTTTCAGAGATTTTCAGAGATTTGCAGAGAAAATAAGACTTTTAAAATATTTATTCCGAGTTATTTCGAGACTCTATGAAGATAATGAAGGTAACGAAATAGCCGACAATGCTAGTTAAGATTTACAGATTGAAACAGATTTGGGACTTGATCTATTCTCCAAAGAACGCTAAAAAGTATCACCTGCTGAGGTGCCAAGAAATCCCTTAAAGAGATAATCAACTTCGCGTTGAGGATATCTATTCTGGAACATAATAGATGAACAATAAATCAAAGCTGGTTGTAGTTCTGAAGGGTTCAGTAGTCAATTATCTTACTAACAGACTTAAACAAGTGAGTAGATGAAATTTTATTTTTATTTAAAAGCACAGTGACGAATACCATAGCCAGACACGATATTAATTAGAGGAGTCTGATTTATTTCCCATTCTGTGTAAACGGGTTGTATTCAATAATCTAATAGGGTGACGTAATTAAGTTTGAACGGTTTTTATATTGGTACTAACGATGACAGATTATATCAAGTTGTATAACATGAAGATAAAAAATCAATGAAAATTCTAGTTTCGATTTTGATTTCGATCCGTAATTCCATAAATCTGTTTGTTCTCCTCATTCGGGTAAGTGTTTCTTTTAATAATTTATTTCTAATTTTAGTTGACATACTACATCTTTCAAGTCTTTAACGATTTTAATTTAATTATCCACCAACTAGCTAATAAACACCAACTTTTAGAAGATTGTAATGAATAAAGCATTAAGAAGCATTAAGTTTCTTTATTATTTTTGAAGCTTTTCTAATTTCATTTTTAAAACGGAAGTTTGTTCGTTTATTTATTTGTATTTTTGATGATGTTTGTTTGTTTTAATTTCTTGATTAGTTGGTAGAACTTTAAAAGCTCTTTACAAAGCTTTCTAGAGCCATTTTAAAAACTCATCATTAGACAGTTGAGCATATAATAAGACTGTAGTGTAGAGATGCGAGTTTACATTAAAAACATTTTAAAAATTTATAAAATATTTAGACTAGACTTGAGTATTGTACGTCTTACAATTTTCCACAGTTCGACAATTGAAGCAGTAACAACATTATTTTTGTCGTATTTCCAGTCACAAATATAACTTGAAGTCTATCTTATTATATAATTTATCACAAAATTTTCTACGTATTTTGTTTGAGTTAAAATTTAAATTAAAAAAGGAAAAAATGCTTGCTTTATTGTCACGCTTATTAATTTTTCTCTCTTTCTCTCCCTCTGTATAATATGTTTATGAAAAGAAAACACAGCAACGGGGGGCAAAAAATATCCTATAATTATATTATGGCTTCTTTTCTTCTGCCAAGGTATGAAAGCATTGTTTTTTCAACATTTTCAGCTATAATTAAACAATGTTTAAAATAGTAAATTGAATAATTTCTTAAAAAAAGGAAGAGGCAAAGAAAAAATTGTGTTTACATTAAGAATTTTCTCGGGCACGTTTTTAACTAAATATCCTGCAACTGATTTGGTTACGGGTGCTGTTTTTAGTTTTTCTCTCTCCACGCGACCTAAAATCATAATTAAGTTAATTCAAAAATAAAAAAATGTTCCCATCTAAAAAGTTAACCACTTGATTTCTGCCACTGTATTGGAGGAACATCTCCTATTGTTGTTGTCTTCTTGTCGCGTTGTTCATAATTTGGTTTGTTTGATTTCAATACAGTTCGTTTTATTGTTGCTGTTTGTGTACTAAAAAAATGTCATTAATAAAAGTTTATTGAATTATTTCTTTTTCTCATTCCGTTAATGTATAAAACCTTTGCCGTTTCGGTGTTGTTTGAGTAATAATGCGAATCGGTGTTGATACAGGACGTTTCTGGAATGTTGATGTTGTTTCAGTTTTCGAATTACGTTTATTTTTGGGTAAAATTGGACATTTCAATTTGGAATTAGTTTCTTGTAGTTTACTGTCTGTTTCTGGTTGTTCTATAACTTTTTGATTCGATTTTTGTTGATTAATAAAATTGTTTGATTCTTGCACTGGTAAGATTATTTGATGTGAAGTTAATTGTTTTCTATAATATTTATAGACTGAAATATTGTAAATTCCACCAAATTTTCCATAGGGATTTGTACAAATCTCTTGAATAACGTCCTTTTGATCGATTCTATATAAATCACTAATCTTCTTAGTGAGCTGAAATCAATCGAATTCTCATTTGGAAAATTAGAAAAATTCTGAAATAGAAAACCTCGGATTGTGCTTCAATGTCTAATTGTTGAATTGGATGAATTTGAATAACAATTCTACCTTTCTCAGTAATCCAAGGATGCCTTCTCAACTCCTCTGTTGTAATTCTTTTCGTATAATCGACCGTCAACAGTCGATATATCATCGATCGAAAATCTGCCGATAATGCTGATAAAGCTTGACGATGTACAATATTTAAACCTTTATTAATTTGTGCTACAAGTTTTTTACGTTGTTCATTTGGTATATTACGGTCACGGACAAATGGCAATTGTCCAATTACCATACCGTAAAATATAATTCCTCTGAAATTTGATGATTGTTCAAGTGGAGATTTGACTTTTAAAAATAAGAATGAGACAAACTAACAAACTCCAAAGATCAACTTCAGGACCGTATTGTTTGTTGGTAATAAAAAGTTCTGGTGCCGCATACTCTGGGGAACCACAATGTGTTCGTAAAGGACAATCAGTTGTGTATGTATTGCTCAGACCGAAATCGGCGATTTTTATCTGTGTTTGAGATCCGTTCAACATTACATTCTCCATTTTCAAATCTCTACAACAATAAATATTAGTGATTGAATTGCTAAATAATTAACAGAGTATTATTTTTAAAGGGGGGAGAACAGACAGAAAGTTGAATTAAATTGAATGGAAAACAAGAAACTGAGAAAAAAACAAATAAAACTTTGGTTGTAATTCTTTATAACAAAGAGCTCTACTCTACAGGACAGTATAAACAAGAGATTAATTTTATTGAGGACACATATAGAACAAAATATACAAAACTTCAACAATATGCACTTAGTGAGCGACCCGAACTCGATATTATGAAATTGTAATGTACAAATGACAAATGTGGAAACTTTGGTGGTTTTAATGTCGCGGTCGAAATTAATATTGCTTTGTTAAATCCAACCGGAACATTAACTATATTGTACAATATCTACTTAACTTGGATGAGAATAGTATCGTTCATTTTATAAAATACATAATAACAGTAAAAGAGTAAGAAGAGGTGATGGAATTTATACAATTAAAGTGGTTGTGTTGATGACAACAATATAAAATAGGGAGGAAAATTGTACAACAAAGACAAAGATTACAATTAATCAATTGAATTTGTGTCGAAACGTTCCGTCGCTTTTTCGTTTTCCATTAAATTCGAATTTATACGCTTCATAGAGCACCGTATCGAGCTACTTATCTCATATTTTCCCCTGCTGTAATTCGTAAAATTTCTTGTTAATTATAATGCAAATAGAACAAATTCGCCCGGCGCCTCCACCATTTTCACACCAAATCCCAACATTGACAGGGGACAAAAATCTAGATATATTTTTTTTAAACAATAAACAAATTGATTCGTGTTCACAAATTTGAACATTATGATTTTTCTCTATTTTTAATTTGATTGGTGTTTTCGATAATAATTTGAAAAACTATAGTATTTTTTTATCATCATGTCAGATGATTATCATGAATAATGTGTTTTAATATGGGCACACCGGCAATTTATCAACTGATACGATTAATATACTTGGATTATTTAGAGAAGAATAGGTGGATAAAAAATGGGCAAGTGTCGTGGTGGCGACAATCATGTTAATATACCAACACATAATAAAATTAATAACATTATAGGTAGAGGGTAGGTAGCTAGGTAGGGAGGGTAGTGTGGATTCTAACACTATATGGCGGATTTGCGTGTTCGATTAAATTGCGTATTTATTTTCATTTTTAATTCGACATTTGATGAATCCAAAAATTTTCCATTTCATAATCAACACATATACACATATTTGAAATATTTTTGTTTACATTTGAAGAGTTAATATTTATATTCATGATAATGGGAAAGTTTGAGATTTATTTTGTATAGAATATTGTTTTATCGAAATAGACCGTGAATTTTCTTGTTGTCGTCGTTGTTGTTGTTGTGTTAGTCGAGCAAGCAGGGTATGGTCTTTTGTCATTAGTTGAAATGAAAATTTTTGTATAGGTATAGAATTCAACTTGAACGATAATTGTCTTCATTCTAAAAACTTAACCCTTGACTTTTGCATGGAGATAGAGATTTGAATGAAAGCTTACAAGGCTTTCAAAAGTACATTTAAAACTTTTAAGTTCTAGAACGTGCTTTAAAATCGCTTATTGGACTGCAAATACACAACCCCTTCTTTTTCCGTAATTTTTCGCTATACAATAAGTTCACAACAAGTCTACTCAATTATTATCATATTGTTTTATGTTAGTAGGCTATATTGATTGTTTTTAATGGAGCTTCTTTTAGTATTAATGGACTTTCTTTAAAATCCAATCGTGATCTCACTCGACAACCCTTTTCCAATAAATCAATACAACATTAAACTTAAATACGTCGGCCTTTTCCCTCTCTCTATACATACATATAACGACAACTTGACTATTACGATTGGACGAAGAAAATACGACACTACAGAATCCATTCAAGCTATAATTTGGTTTTGTACGTTAATACGTTCAAATGCACCCCATTTTAACGAGTAGAGTATCTCGATTCCAAGCTATGATTTCAATACTCTATTCACCGTCTAATTGAAATACAATTTAAATTATTTCAAGACGAACCAGACTACCCCTCTCTAATAAGTCCAGTTGACCAAAGTCGAATGAATCGAGTGTACATTTGAAAGATTATCTATCCAAAATACACAATTCATTTCTTTTTATTGCTGATTAATATCCCTGACCTGCATATTTTATGAGATGGATTTATGGCAATAGGGTAAAAAAAATTAAGAAATAAACAAAATAAATCGAAACATAAATATCAAAGAAATATCTTTTTTTTCGTATAAGTATATAGCATCGTATATCAAAAGATAATTGGATATTAACGTTATGATATTTTAACGTGTACAGAGATCTTTAAGCATATACACAACAATATTAGGGAAGTTTGCGTGAAAAAGCCACATAACCCGAATATAACAGAGGGAAATATGTGGAATATTTCCATTTAGGTAAAAAGGGCCCAAAACAGGTGAATAATTCGAATATTTAACGTGAAAGCAATGCGTAAAAAACCTAAACTCTTACTTATAAGTAACGAAACGGAATAGAACGAAATGTGAGGGGGTGGTGGTGAATTTTTGCATACGATTGACATGAGTGAATGCCGAAAGAAAACTCGACATATTATTTTTTGTTTGCGTTCGCTTAAACGACAATAAGATTTTTAAAGTAAATTACATTTGTTGTATGCATTTGAATTTAACAGTAGAAAAGTTATGTTAAATGCAAAACAACTCTAGAGTGAATGTTGGAAATTCTTCCCAAAAGAAATCGCCACGGCATTATTCCAATTTTATATCTTCCTGTCAGAGATGGCCGGAATAGTAAACAGCCATTGAGAATGTCAGTTCAACTACGAAGATGTTGCTTTCAACTCGACTATGTTGTCGCAAATAAACAGTCCTCTCGTTTCAGGCTAATGTACAGAGTGTTCAATTGAATGTAAATTAATAATATTTCTACTACTATTTTGATTAGTTTTTGTAAGGCGCCATCAATTTGAAATTTTCCTACTAGTACTATTATTTTTCAATCTTCTGGTGACTTTCTGAAAGATTGATGTTATTGGTGTTGTTGTAGAAGGCGAACGGAAATACATCATATTTATGGTGCAGGTATCTTTTGAACGGTTTTCCACTTCATCCACCATTATTGTAATTTGATTTTTTTCTTGAATTGAATTGAAAACACGCCACGTTACAATCCTGCTGTGTTAAACAGAAACTCGAAATTTAAAAACGATATAGTTAAAGGAAATTCATAGTTTATATTAAACTAATACCGTGAAGTACATTTAGAATTTTAACTTTTCCATTTGGAGATAACGTGTGAAATGTAAAAGTTTCAGCTCTTTTACGATGCGCCTAGCTACAAAATTATTAAATATGAATGTTGTCGTGTGCTTTTGATCAATATTCATAGACCTGAAAACCAACCACCGCTGTAGTAGGGTAGTTCGGATTAAGGGTTGCTAACGGTGATGGTGGTCATGTGGTAGTTGTGCGAAAGTTGAAAATACGTATGTGGGGGATGGGTCGTGGTTGAAATCGTCGGCCGTTGACAGATGACTCAGGAATGGGCGTACAGTTTGTTGTTGGGTTGTAATTTGGCGACGGTGTATCGAATGAATTTTTCACTAGCCAGTCTATACGGTCGCCGACCTTAAACGTTTCGTATATGAACGAAAAAAAAAAATCCAATTTAAAAACAACATCGTTTCGTATAATTTAAATAAGTTTTGATCAATAAAATTTTACAAAAATTTGCCATGTTAGACGACGACGAGAGAGAGAAGTTGTACTGGTGCAATGGGTGAAAAATTAAAAATTCACTGCCAAAGATTGAATGAATTCGGTCTAGAGGAGGACCTTTTCTTGATGTATTGGTGGTTGAACGGGGTGGTGAATAATGGCCCGGCACGCAGGAACATATCAGAAATCTATTACCGGTGACCGATAAAAATGGCTGTGAGATCAAATGGCCGATTTATATCGCGGGCGGTACGGGTATACTTTGTTACCTATATGTATTTGGGGGGACGGTTGCGACAATGACAGATGACATTGGGCCATCCTCGACACGGTCGACCGGATTTTTCGGCCGGTTTATTGATACATTTCTGACGTTATTGCTTTTCTTTAGGGGCGGCGATTTGATGATGGTGATTTTTCATCTATTCAAGTGACGCCATACAGCTACTACTATCATTGGTTTATTGATATATACCCATTTATTTTTTTTTCCTTTAAAAATCCCAAATTAATCTATTGTCACGCCAATGTGGATTTTTTTCTCGTCTTCTCTCGCAAGTCTCGGAAGTCTTCTCTGATATAGTTACACATAGAACTGTGCGTGAGTTGTGTTGAAATTGTTCAAAATTCTAAAATATTTATTCTGATCTAGAGCTTTTTCGTATATTCCAACGACTTTCAAAGATAGTCGAGCTTCTTCTTTTTCTTCTCCTAGTCGTTGAAGATAAATACAAATCCGACGCTTTATTAATATGAAATAGCTGGCGTCGTACAACGACAATTACTAAAAAACGACAAATTAAAGCTCGACGTTGGCCATTCATATGCGGAAATACATTAGCATACGGCCATGAGGAGCATAACCATAGACTCCTTACTTTGAGAATCATATCGGAGTCCATAAATATTAAAAAATATAACAAGGACTCTTGATAGCTTTCCAAAATTTATCACAAATTGAAATTCGTATTCTATATTACTTGAGATTATTCTATTTTGTTCCCACTAAAAATTATTAATAAATTTCAAAATTCTTTCTCTTACTGTCTCTTGTGTAACATTTTCATGAAAAATGCTCCCGGGATCGGCATCTACACCAAAGTCATTTGACGATACGACAATTGCCATCGATTGTTCGAGGCTAGTGTTCATTCTCGACATTACGATAAGTATGTGCCAGGATAAGTAAAGGATGGCAGATGATGACGGCAACTCTCCGCCTGTTCGTATCTTTCAGTTTTCAATGTTTCTCATCTATATATTTTCGTTCTTATATGTGTCTGGTATGTGGAAATTTCTGGGCTCGTTGCTGACTTTGCCGGCCACTATCTTTAACCCTAAACTTATATTGATCTCGATTGGATATAGAGCAAACTCAGCAATTCAACTTGTGGTTGGTGAAGAATCAAAAGAGAACAAGAAAAAAAAAGAAACAGCAAAGAAAATAAATGAATCCTCTACTAAGAATATCCACCTGAATCTATCTAATGCAACATCAAATCTGAACAATTTCCTTACGGGAAGAAGGCAATACAACTATACGAATTGAGGGAAACTTTTAAAACGTATATATAAATCGTCTCTCTTTCAACAACTCAATTCAGAAAATGTGTTTACACCAACATTGTCGATTTTCCCTTATCCAACCAATATAATCAATTTTTACAATAATATTATTGGCGGAATAATTGATTAGCAACACAAATTAAATGTATGTGTAGGGGATATTTTCGTTGCACCTGTAAGCTTTCCCGGTACACCATGTACATGCCCTCAAATTGCACATTTATTGATTTTCGATCGGTCCCCGACATAACAGTTAATTTAGTGCCATCGTAACGGACACGACTTGTGAATTATTAACTTGTACATTCAATACAGGACTGTATTATTATCGGAACACGGATATATAAATGCAACGGTAACAGGGAAAGAAACATAGAAATTGTAACCAAAATTCACTTCAGTTTCTTCTTTTCTCGGTTTGAATGACAAAAATTCAGAATCTTTATGGTAACAGTAGGGGATATATTGGTGTCATCTGAATACAGATAGCCCATCAAGCTTTCTAGCTTCATATATACTGTAAGAATTTTATATCGTTTGAACATGCGGTGATAACTACAGCTTTAGAACTCGGTTAAATTTCGGCAATAATAAATTTTAGTATACATTGTCGTGAAATATGCGATTATCAATTTATTCTTGTTTTTTTTGTGTGTGTGTGTGGTTTGAAATATACTGCAAACAATCTATAAAGTGATGGTAAAATGCAGCTGGTACTCGGTAAATAGTAGGTATGTTGTGTTTTGAAAAATTGATAGACTTTTAAACTAAAAATAAAAACTATAGACACATTTTGATATACCACATCTCAAGTATTGGAGTGAAACGTGAACTTTTCAATATTGTAAAAGTTACAAAGTTGGAAAACGCCAAAATCGTCGGTAATAATTCTGTATTAACTATTCCCAATTGACATTCATTAATAATTAAAACTATAAATTGATATATAATGATGTGAATTCTATTTTAACTGAAAATATCTTCCGTACAAAGTTTATATAAAATTCATTGTATACTAAATCTGTATCACCGTTTGACTGTAAAATCATCAAAATTATAATAACAAACCCATGAAGATTATAGTAAAAGCTACTTAAATAATTTTTAATTTAAATATATTATAAAACAACTAACTGTATGTTTGTTGTGGCGATATACTTTGGAATATATTTTAAAATTGGACATTTAACAGTGGTTCAAAAGAATATAAAGCACCAATCTTCAACAATAAGTTCGTATTTTATTCATTAGATAATTACAAACACTCAATAGAAGCCGAGGACAAAATCGTAAATTGTTTATGACTAGAACAAGTTCAATATAGATGGACTTCCGTGACCTAGCATAATATGTTCTGTATTGTATCGTTGTATGAATCGATTTCTATTTAACTATTATTCAATTTTATTTATTAAAATCATGTAGGAACGTGTATGCAGGCTATATACTGATGGAATATTGTGAAATTTAATAGAAATTATATGTGATTGAAAGTAAATTTTCCACCTCGACAAATACTGATGTTACAATAAACAGTTTATCGTAAAAGGGGAATTATGCGGAATTCTACTGAAATCAATCTTTATTTTTATTTTTTTTTAATTTACAATCAATTTTAATATACGATCAATTCATAGGGTGTACGATGCAAGTGTTCTGGACAAATATACAACCTTGTTGTTTTCAACTTCCTTAATCTACTTCTAAAACTATCTCACGGAAACGATTTATTTTGATTGATAAACAGAACAAATCAGTACACATTTAAACATCGATAGAACAATC
>JAZBGW010000023.1:24024-34755 GCA_037464815.1 Mylabris variabilis
TTTTTTTGCTATAATGTTAGTATAGTTACCTGTGTACAACTCCAAAACTGTGCATGTGCGACAAAGCTGAAACAAATTGTTGTCCATAAATTCTAGCTGGGCGTTCTTCCAACTTTCCATAACGTTGTCCAACAATGAATGTGCAGAGATCACCGCCAGTTACCAATTCAGTAACTAAATAGTATACATTATCAAGTAACTGAAAATGGAATACAACGAACAAAAATGTTAAAAAAATAATTAATACACAGATATAATAACGTAAACAAAAATGAGACACTATGTAGTTTCATTTAATTAATTTAATAACAAAGTAGCTGGGAGCAAAATTTCAAAAATTATCTTTAATTAACAAATGTTTCATCCGAATATATAGTTTTGTTAATGGGGGAAAAAATCATTTTTTCTCTTGATACAAATGTATAATCAGATAGAATTTAATCTTGAATTGTAAACGGCTTTTGATAAAAACTATCTACAACAAGCTTAACAAAGGATTAGAATCTCTACTGAATTGTGTGTTTGAATGTTTCAATATCAGTTTCTATTTTACAAATACAGCCAGCCAGACCCCTTTTATCTATCTTTACACATACAAATTTCGTTTACGATGGCCGTAAAATCGCCTGACTAACTCAAATACCTAAACCTATAATACTAATAAAATGTCGTATAAAGCTTGATTACTTTATATACAACTATTATTATTATTACACTAGTATGAGGCTCTATTTTTATTTCAATTGTTGATTTTAATAGTATACAACAAGATTGATTCGATTGTAAAATTTTTCTTTAAATAATTTAAACATCCAGATAATATTCTTGGATTGTTATTGACAATAAATTATTCCACTACAATTGAATTGGTAATAAAAAAGTAGTCACTTTTAATATTTGAACGTAAACATAAAAATCTCAAACTACATACAATAAGATGAATGTTTCGCATTGTCCACTTGTATTATATTTGATTAAACTAGAGTGAATCAGATGAAACATAACATCCACTTGGGGACATATTTTTTTGATTTTTACAGCGTCGTAATTCTAACTTTCCGGTCTTCAACAATCTAATGTGTATTCAACCAAAATTGACAAAAGTAATAGATTTAACTAATGACTACGAACCAACATAAAGTTTTACATCTTAAAAGTCAACTAAAATAAATCGTAGATAGTTAAAAATTTAACGTTTAATGTCTTCCTTTCCATCGTTCCTTCGTTTTTTGTCTTTTATCCCTTCTATATTATTACATCTTTTACTATTCCCATTTCTATTGATAATGATGCACTTTAATTCATCATCATCAACAAGAACAACAACAACATAAAAATGGACATTCGTTCTTTTGATGTGATTATGTTGATTGTTGTTGATAATCATGGTCTAAATTAAAATTTTTCTATTAATGGCATTTTCTAAAGACTCTACAGATGATAAATTTTAACGATGACAACGTAGACATTTCTAAAATATAAATAAATACAGGAGAATATCAGAAAAGCTAATTCGAAAACATAATGCCGATGAGATTGAGTGAGTGAATGAGTTTGAATATAGGACTAGCATTTCCCTAGGGGGATATCCCCGGAATCTTATTCGAATATTCGCAAAGACGCCACACAACAATCACAATTGAGAAATGTGCTGTCTATTTTAATAGATGAATCAAAATTACATTACAGTATGTCATAGATATTTTTGATAAGTTGTTCTTTTTTCTTAAAAAAAGAAACCAGTACATTTAATAGAATAGATGAAGATATTTTGCAGATTGTGAATGATAATATAATATCGATTTTTCTCTATTTCAACGGTGAATGATGAAATTGAAAGTGTAGAATTAAAACGCACATCAACTGAACGATGGAGAGAGAATGGGGGAACCAGAAGGATTTCTTCTTTAATGCTTATACACCTCCCTCTATCTCGCTCTCTTCTCAACTATACTTCTTGACTGTGATGAGTTCCATCACGGGTATGCGATTACGTTTTAGTCCCGGGGGTGTGTCGGGCTTTAGGATCGCCTTACATGTCTTCTGACAGCCGTCGAGCTTACGACTCGATTTGATTAATCCTCCCTTTCCCATAAAAGCAATCGTTGCTTTCAGCAATATGTATATAGTATACATCTATCTTCCTTCTTTAATAGCAAACTTCATTGAATTAAATAATAATCATTTCGTTTTAAAGTTTACATTCAACGATTACTACACATGTTCAAAGTATCAGAGTTATAACAATCTAAATTGGGGACACACTGTTAACAATTCAATAGTGATTTTGCTAACAATTTCAACTTGAAAGGTTTCACGAATAGTAGCTGTGTTGCCAATACTTTGATCTTTGTCGTTGCTCCTACAAGTTCTATTGCAATGTTAATGGTCAACATTGTCAGCTTCTTATTGAACACAGAGATTTCAATCAATTGATGGATAAAGCGCGACAAGGCGAACTTTAATTGATGACAGTACAGAATTTATTTACTTTCAGTCAGTTGTAGGTTGAAGATTTTATATCGAAGATCTTATCATCACAAACACACAGTGATTCTATTTTCAGGTTTAATCAAGGAAAAAGTAGAGGCCTACCATTTTGATTCCATTTCAACTGCCGCTGCCACTACACTACTGTGTTCCCATTTCTGAATTCGTAAACATCTAATCAACTAATTGACACCTTCTCCATTTTTAATTCCGTATTTTTCAATTAATCAACTTCCTTCTAGCTTTTACAGGTGGGTCTACACCTTCTCCAAGTGTAGTCAAAACAAGGAGCCTCAATTTACCTACCAGGGCTGTAGTCAGAAGACCATTCTAGGTGGGGCGTGCTTTTTGGACGGAAGGGCAACTTTTAAAATAACAATGACTTGGGCGGAAAAGGTTATTATGAATTACGCTCCCATAGCTTCAGATCTGAACTGCACTACATTTGAAAAAGTTGTAGTTCGAGTTTTCCAAAAATTGTGGCACAATCAAAAATAGTTGCGACAATACCACACTACACAACTATGATGGATGTCCTATAAAATGCGAATATAAACGTCGTACAAGGGGGACACAGCTACCATCAGCTTAGAACATCTGATGCGTAATTCTGGGCTTATTCAGTACTATAAAAGCCCCTGTTCCTGCCGACATCAATAATGCAACCTCGACAACTGAGAGGATATTCTGTCTAAAATAAGGATAGAGATCAGTGTGTATACACGCATTTGCCTATGATGCATGGCTAATTATAGTGGATAAATGTTACCGGTAGAACTATAAACTTTAATATGTTAGCGTCTAGGGGGGTGTTTGTGTTCACTGTTCTTAGTTATAGTATCAATGTGTAAATCCATACACTGCTGTGGTGAAGTTTCCACTTTCAATTAACACGTAAATATGTGTTGTTATATATGAATAAAGAATATCTATACCTGAATTGTTTGAAATAAGGTGACAATGCACGGATGATTCAATTTCGACATAATTTTGGCTTCTCTATACAGATTCTTGACGATGTATTTTTCTTTAATTTGATTGAGGTCGATTATTTTGATCGCCACCTGAAACAAGATTTAAGTTTTTAATTTAAGACAGTACAAACAACAATTCAAACAGATTCATATGCGTAGTAACTTAGTGTCAACTTGTACCATATTAATATTGTTTATAGATATTGTGAAAAATTACCTATAAAGGAAATCGTTAGTGTTAAAGCCATCAAAGTTTCCTACGTTAACTAAATATTGTTTGTTAGTTTAGTAAAGAGTTGGCATGTCATGCATCCGTGCATGCTTGCATGCAACGTTTACTATTACTACTACTACTAGTAGTAGATAACATGCCAAGAGGATTTATTAAACTTTCTCTCTCTCTATCTCCCGTTTATTACTACACAAAGGAGCCTACACACTTTGGAGTTTGTTAAACAACTCAACACTGGTTTACTTCTAATGTTACTCAAGTGATAATGAGTTATTATCATGGACGTGATTGTTAACGAGCCGTTTAATTCACATACGGCTTTTGTTTACTTAATATGTAATTAATATTGTTGTTGTTGTTGTTATTACTACTTTAATGAAAGATGTGTTGAAACCGTCGTAGTATATACTTGAGCATTGAGAGCAAACATTGTTAGAATATGCACAACGATCTTGAGGATGTTACAAAGTTCTTCAAACTTTTTGTACTTTGAACATGTACGGGCGCGCACTTGACTTAAGTGTGTCTCCTTCTTTATTTTCGTGATATTTAATTGAAAATCGCCGTAGGATGTTTTGTCGAGAATGAGAACAATATAGAGAACGTATACAAAATAATTTCGAATCAACAGTGCTATAAATTAATACCAAAATGAAATTGTAATAAGAATTATTTTATAGGAGTAAGTAAACAATTATCCTGACTGGTAAAATTATAGAGTAACTGTGTTAATCAGTTGTTATAATCTTGAATAAAACATTATCCAATCCAAGGCGTGTCCTTAATGCATTACTTGACAATGAAATAGAAAAATCGATTATTTCAATTTAGTTGAATACATTAATGTCTCAGTAGTTGCTTTCAACTAAACCGTATTAATGGCAATTTACTTGATTGTTTTTAAAACTTTAACGCATATGTTACTCTCTTCAAACAATTAAAGAAGTCTTTAAACTTTAACGTTACGTGCTGATCAATATTTCAGTGGTAAACGTAAATAATTACCCACCATTTGGAATTCTAAATTCTATTCGATTCTATTGGAAAAATCGAGATGATAGCGGAATTGGAGAATTGTCATTATTACCACGACCAAAACCACCAACGTCGTCAATATTTGATTTGTGAAATTCTCAAAAAAAGGCAAACATGAAACTACATCAAAGTCAAAGAAAACTGAATACAGTAACAAGAAGATTCTTAGTTGAAACCAACCAACCAACCAGTCAAGCTTCCTTCAGCATTTCTCTCCGACAATCCAATTTGAGCATTTCCGGTTTCCGATTTATTGGCTCTTGAATTAAATTTTAAATTCAACGACGGTCTACAAATAGTAGGGAGCCTGTATATTCAAATTGCGAGATATATGCCATGGTCTGAATTGGGATGGTGGCGCACGCGGGAATGAATTACAACAGGGAATCACTCTAGTCGTTTACGCCACCCTTGCAGATTACTGAATTAGGTTACGAAAAAAAGAAAGAAAAAAAGAGGCAGGATAAAAAACGATGATAGGCGAAAGCATCGTTGTCATCGCCGTCGTCGTTAAGTTTGCAGTTGTCAATTTTGCACGTTTAGTAGCGACATTCTCTATTCTTCCTCTTTTTTTTTTTGGTTTGTCACAGTTGATACCGGCTGACACGTCATCATGCCCACAATTATTAAACATAATCACGTTAGGAGAATTCAATTTAACAACAGTGTCGTCTTCAATATTGATGTCTTCGACTATTGTCAATGATACAAATAGTAACATCAGTAATATCAGTGATCGAGAGAGAGTTGGTGATCCCGTTTGTTTTATTCTCCAATATACAGAGATGAAAATCTAAATATACACGATTCATGTAAAACTC
This sequence comes from Mylabris variabilis, assembly GCA_037464815.1. Taxonomy (NCBI): domain Eukaryota; kingdom Metazoa; phylum Arthropoda; class Insecta; order Coleoptera; family Meloidae; genus Mylabris; species Mylabris variabilis. The sequence continues at coordinate 29,577 of JAZBGW010000023.1, forward strand.
CTATTAGTTGGCGAGCGATTTAAAAAATATATCAAGGATTTATAGGAGGGTACCTAGAGGTTATTTTAGACAAATTAGAATCTTGTAGCTCATTTAGAAGTTGGTCAGAAAACGCTCATTTTGGATAAGGTCACGATTTTGCAAAACGAGCTAAATACATAAAACGATTAAGAATGACTCGAAAGCCTTCCCAAAATCGATTTTTTTTAGTTTTTCTCCATTGTATTCTAGAAAAAATGCAATGCTCTGGAAAAAAATAGAGAAAAACAAAAAAATCAATGTTAGGAGGATCCCCGAGTCACATTCTAGGTCGTTTTCGAAAATCGCGCCATCGTCAGAAGCGAGCAATTTTTGTTCCACTTCAAAATGAGCTACAAGTTTCTAATTTTGTTAAAATGATCTCTAGACACCCTCCTAAAAATCCTTGAAATGTTTTTCCAATCGCTCGCCAACTAATTCGAGTTTCATACGAATTGGCTTCATTTAGATTTTCATCTCTGTAATTATCCAAGAAAAAGTTTCCTCATCAGAATAATTAATTTGGGATATTTTTTAACTACCACCTTCGACTGGTGTTATTGTTGTTGTTATTATTATCTTTGATATTTGCCTTGATGGCTCTTTAATTTAGTTTTAATTATTAATTGTCGTAGACAATATTTGTGAATACTTTTGAATTTTTATTTAATTTTTGAAGTTTTCCAAATTCGGTCACAGCTAGAGTGGGTACAACTTGTCCAAATAGTCTCTTCAACATAAACTACAATACTCCTATCCTTTTTTCCATACTGACGCAATATTTTGCTAATATGCTACATACAAGCATATCATCATTATTATTATTCTATTGAGTCCCCCCTCTCGCATTATAATCGAATTTTGTTGGTTTTACATAATTAGGGATGGTAGTGTGTGTAGTGGGTTTGATATTGCCGTTGTAGAGGCATCAGGATCCCCGAAAACCCATTTGCAATTCATTCTAAGAGGACCTAATGGTCTCCACCAACTGTAAGCGATTGGCTTTTAATTGGTTTTTCATTGGTTTAGTACCGAAAACATATTATTATCAGATTCTCCTTTAATTATTTGTACAATAACCAAGTTAATAAGAATCCATCCAATTGTCATTATTGGATATTGTACAACTAGGTTGGAGAAACAACCACTAAAGAACAATTTACTTAACTCAATTATTCACAATTTATATCTTTGTGTGAGTATTTCACTAGAGCAGGATTCTAATGTTCCAATTAACTCGAATGCGTAATTTATGAATCTATTTAGGTAGGAACATTTGTACGTCTTCTGGTGAATTTTTAAAAGAGAAATCGATCAAAATGAGTCTCTGTACTTGCACCCTATTTATGCAATGTGAGTCATCGTGCGCCCCAGGTGGTGGTGGTGGTGGTGGTGGTGGCGACGTTGGTGAACTAATTCCAATTGTTAGAGAGAAACATCGGTGAAGGGTGGCCGATAATAAAACCGCATCAGGGTTTTATGAGCGGTGATAGCAACTGCTTCACTGTTTCAGTGAGATTGATAATTTTTACGAGCTACCATATAAAATAGAAGCCAGAAAAGAGGGTAGAATTGGAGGGATCACCCATCTAAACTGTGCCATTTTTCTATATCATCAATTCTATCGATAATTCCATCAAAGATTTTATTTCATTGTAACAAAAATATTTATGAAAATACAAAATATCTGAAAAAAAATTGTAAATTTTTCGAAACGTTGTCGTCAGTTTTATTTTACGGTTATAAAATCAAACTGATGCGGTAAAGTTAGCGAATAAAAAGAATTTTGTTGACTATACGAAATTGGAATTTCTTTGTAATTGTTGTGTTAGCAAAATTTATTTGTTCTATTTTTGGACGAAAAGAACAATGTAAAGAATGTAAGGGATGCAACAAGATATTTATCGTCTTAATATTTTCTGACATATGTAGTCAACTATGGACAATTGGCTCGTAGCCATATATACATTCAGAAATTATTATCGTGGACATATACTGGCCAAAATTCATTGTTGAAATACTGGTAGATATTTTAGATTGTTTTCATTTATTTACTTTCTTTTCCTTAAATTTATAAAGTGATGGGGTGTACTACTGTTATGAGTAAAAATATAAAATATCAAAAATCATATTACAAAGTATACAGTTCCAATATTAGATAGCTAATACGTGAGAAAATCGTATACACCATGCTACATACCTACATATAGGTAATACATAATGCATGTCAATTGTCACCCTATGAATATGTGACCGATTCTTAGCTGGTGAAAATACCCCAACAACAATTCTGTAGATTTTCACAAATACCCAATGAAAAATCGTATCCTAAGACTCAATATGAATTGTTCAATCATGCGTGAAATTTACACGTAAGACTTGATATAGGAATTTTTATAAGATAGAGAGTGAATTTTCTTTTTATATCCACCCACGTACACGTGTATGTGTGCAAATAGATCTTACTAGAAACGCCAAACTTTACAGATTTATGACCAGAATTAATTAATGGCTTTTGTCGTATGTTATCGTGTCGTTCCACTTTCCTCGATTAACGGCCGTAGGTAGGTCGATATATGTCGACACCAAACGGCAATCTTGAAATTTGACAAATTCGAGGTGAAAACAATTCAATTTTTAATTGTGCTCAATTTAACGCTAATATTCTCCAATAGAGCGATTAAATTTAATATAAGCGAAAGGTATTCATTTCATCCCTAGTTATAGTGTCTCATGATACAGCTTAACCATAATTATTATTTTAATTAGTACCTTGGAGGTGGTGGCGGCGGTGGCGGCCGCATCGTTGAAGGCGCACACTGATTTCGACTATAATTTGGCCGCGCCTGTTGTAAATTTACACGCACACATACACGCACATGTTTTAGTTATAGTTAAAACAACGCACTAGGGCTTTAGGGAGGAGATGTGGGTGACACGACCTTTGTGGTTGCTCTTTCTATACTGCTTTCTCATTACTGAAAGTGATGTAGAATTAAATACCAACGTGTCTACACAGAACAACAAAAAAAAAAGCTACCCCAAAATGGAAATCGGGGGCAACCCTCGTTATAAAGTTCACCATGTTATTAACGCAACATTTCTAATTGATTCTAAATTGATATATTTTTTTGTTGTTGTTGCTATTATCTGTAACATGAGTATGCAAATTGAAGGGTCGTCGTTTTTCGAACACACTCGTTAAGCGTTTTAATGTTAATTCGGTTCTGTTTTAAATCCGGAAATGTTTCCGGGATCGGCTTTCGTCATTTTATTTACACGAACAGTAAACGAAAAATTTTCATTCAACGATGGAACTTTCTAATCCTTCATACCATCTCTATCTTCGCATCCCTATCCTGTTCTATCTTTCTGTTATATTCTCCCCCTTGTGTCTTTTATATTTGAAGAAATAGCGTCATTACGCTGAATCCAGAGAGATTATAAATTAAAATGGTATTTTGTACGCACGTTTCGTATTCGTTCGATCCAGTACTAACTTGGTTAATACAAGGATTTCGACAAATTTGAATAAATCTGATTAAGCTTCAATTCAGTTGTTTTTAAAAATAAAAAAGAGGGTAGTGCACGCTTCTGTCTCCTCATTAGATTGAAAATGATAAATTCAAACTACAAGGCGTTCTATTGTTATATTCTCGATCCTTATGAATAGAATGTTATATATTTATAGTAGATACACATATACATTTTAGTATTTCCCCAGGACAAATATCATCACATCACAAAAACCATCCGATTAATCTCGGCTTTGTGATGTCGCAGGATTAGAATCTTAAATAGGGGGAAAAGTTATGCACAAGATTCTGTGAATGAACGAAAATAATATAAAACGTTCAAATACGTCGACTTAGTCTTTACGCAGGCTGTGAATACGTACATTTAAAGTCAGAAACAAGAGTGATTATTAAATGACAAAGACAAAGATCTATTGTTACAGTTGAACAATTACTGGAAACGTTTTGTTGCACATTATGTACTATCAAATTTATAATTCACCCCCAATTTTATCCATTTATCTATAATTTAATATTGAATATTTGTTGAAATATGATAGAGATACAATCGTTTCTATTTTTTTTTTGTGCGAGCGATTGTAAACTTGTAGTTTAAATTACGATCGTTGAGTTAATTGAGTTGTCCAAACGTCAAGGATATATGCCCGTGAGAATTGGCAAAGATGCGCCACTACGTCCGCCGTTGAATTAGATGGCGTCTTTTGCCCATCCCCAATTCTCTGTTATTGCAAAATTTACAATAACTAAAGTCAACAAGTCGCTAGAATTGCATCTAATTTCCAACAAACTAGTCAAACTGTAACCAGACTGTAACAACAACAGCAACAATAACAACAAAATATCAGCAAGCAACAAGACGCAATCAAGCTTTTGTGTTTAGTTTCGTTTTAGTTTTTCACTAGTCAATTTCTGAAAATACACCAATGTGTTGTACTAGTACCGATTTTCAATTTGAGGAAATTACAAATCTAAAATGATAAGATGGCTTACGAAACCATTTGCAATACACTAAAAGCAGGAATTGTCAACTGAAATCAGCATTTCTATTCATATTTTTCGTTGAGAGTTGTAGAACTCTATCCTTTCAAGTCATTTTGTTTGACAGTTTAAAAGCGAAGCGAGAAATAGTCAACCTGTCTAGGATGGCAAAATGACTGTTAGATTACATCGATATCAAAGTTCTTCTATATTTTAAATTGCCATTCTATCAAATGGTTGTATGTACATTGTGCTATTCGAAATATTAGTTGAATTATTAGAAATTCATCTCACGGCACGTACGAGTCAATTTTAAGTAAATCAATCGAATTTGTCAATAAATATAACAAGGAAACCGAATAGCGGATAGAATTCGAGAAGCAAATTCCCATTCCCGATAACTGTTGGAAAAACCTTTCCACAATAGGTCGGTTGAATTTTTGAAATACATCCATATACATATGTAGTGGTAGAATGAAGTAAATGGTAACGTTACATTCAGCGTAATATCTCCATAAAAACCGAATGACTTGTGTTAGGGTGGCGATGCAGGTGGCTGGTGGTGGTGATGGTTGCTAGTAGCCTGAATACCAACTGGGTAAGGGGAGATCTACCGACAAAAGAGGCCCCTGAGCGGCGTCATCGTC
>JAZBGW010000023.1:34808-59983 GCA_037464815.1 Mylabris variabilis
CGATGACGACAACGTCGTTCGCTCTCTTATTTTTCAGAAACGCCAACCCCTATATGTAACGCCCGTTTCTCAATACCCTGCCAAAGACGCGGGCGGTACCCCTATTCAATGTGTACACATCTATGTGTATGTGTGGATAAAGACGCCTGCCAACTCCAACCCCTCAACACTCAGGACAGCTCACATTTCAACGGTGATCAATAGCAGAATGTTTCATCTTTTTTTTTCAAGCCTTCTTTATACGTACGGCAGATCAGCTTCAATGGACATTGGACGCTTTTCATGTATTCTTTACTATTTCGGATTTATATTAAAATGTACACTACGTTTTATTGTTGCACAGTAACGAAAAGAATTACTAAATAAAAATTTCAACAACCCTCTCGCTAATATCACATCGTTTCGACAGATGTCGCCGGCTTTTAGCCTTACCCTTTTAAACTAAATTAGACAACTTTGATTGATGAGTATAGAGACAAAGATGGATTTATTGAAATCTTTCGGTTTGTTATAGACTAGTCTGTTTATTGGTTGTAATTCTGACAAAGTTTCAAAATTGAAGTTTAAACGGCTATAGTTAAAATTCGATCTCCAAAGTTCGAACTTTTAATGACGCAAACTGAAAGTCAAAGTTTCCTGTGCGAACGGAAATCACAACCTGAAAAACACGACTCGCTCCTGAAAATGTAATTATTGAAAACATTTAATGGGAAAAGTAAGAACGAATTGAAACGTATTCATGCCATATAAATACATGCCATCTATACATTAAGGGATCAACTTATTATAATCGAGTACTACTCATAAGAGGAAGGGTGGGATTGTGATTTATGCCGGCTTATAGGGATGTGATGGTTGCTGAAAATAACAACAACAAATCTACGTCTATTTATTTTTGTTTAAAATTTTTTGAAATTTTCCGAAATTATCATGAACCTCTTTCATCAAAATTTTGATCCTAATGGGGGCCGGTTTTCTATATGGAACTTGTCAAGGGTTTATGTTAATTTATTAATTTAGTTAGATCTTAACGGTTGATTAGAGGTCCAAAGTTGTATGTTACTGATAAGAGACTATATACGCTGATAGTAGTAGAACGTATGTATTTGGTCTAGTTGGTTTATCTCATGGGACCGACGCCACTGATGAGGCACCACAAACCTAATACATATATGTCGCATAAATTCCGTTTGATGCCGGTAGTATTCTGGATAAGTTAAATGAGAGTTTGTCCGGGAAAATGCCATTGGCACGGAGAACACACCGGAATTATGAGCACACGTTGTGGATTTATATCGGTCGATCCGGGAGTCCGGCCTCCAGGGTAGATGCTATCCGCGCAAACAACAACAACAACAAAACAATAATAATAATAATAATAACAACAACTAGTACAGGTCCGGACCGGAAAGCCTTAAGGGAGATGCCTACTGTTGTTGTTGTTGTTGTTGTTGTTATGAGGAACCTTCAATAATATTATATTTGTCCATCTAAATGAGGGATGGAACTTTTTGTTTACATATGTCACCCATTGAAAAACATCCAACAAAATTGAATAAACATGGTAAGTAAACAATATAATCAACTGAATAGAGAAATTGATCAGAACGACCTTAATTGACTTTTAATCGATTGTGAATAAATTAATAAATGAGTCAATAGAACAACCGCGATTGAATTGTTAAACTTTATATATTTTAGGGGGGTTAATATAATCGAAACGAGTAGAATAAAACTAATAGAAAAAGTAAAAGAAGGCAGAAGCCATCCGGTATCATCTTTAGATGTTGTTAGAAACGATATTCGTATCGTATTCACAGATATTACATATTCGAACACAAATACAGCCCCGTTTTGTTCACTTTGAAGGTATCGTCTAATAAAATTTCTCGAATTTGAGACGGTTGTTTGTCGTACACCTATCCGTGTTTACCGGCTGTTTTATCGTATTTACTTTTATCTCTTAGATGGATATCGATATAGGGAGGAAAAATTGAATTCACTGAATTTAAACAATATACTCGAAAACTTGTAATATTATACTACAATACAATATGAACGTGTAACGCAGTGGAACAATTAAAACAAAGTACAATAAAGTTTTGAGGGAAGATCTGATAAGCACGCGATTGACGTGTAACGATAACTACCCTTACCACCACCATTACATTACAATTTAATTAAATGAGGTCTCAAAAATTTTTCCTCTACTTGTTGTTGCTGTTGTTAAAGAAGTTTTCCACGCACACACAGAGCTATCCTCAAGAAGAAATCGCCATAGATTATCTACCTGGATAAAATACAACTTGTTGCGTCGTGTACTTTTTAAATTGACCGTAAAAATTCACGAAAATCTCCACAACTGATGGCTGTTAAAAGTCAATTGTTAAACGATTTAAGTTAATTAAAATTAACGGATTCACAATATTAAATTAAGTGTTAATTTAACCGTTGTTATAATTTAGTATTTGCTTCTATATTATAGTGAAAGTGTTGGCTGATGGAGCTGGGTGCTATAGCTTTAATTATGGTTCGTGCACAAGAGACACATTTGTATTCAAATGGTACACAGGGCACGGTCGGCGCCTAAAACAGCTTTTATCAGGGATTAGAAAACCCTCTTCGTTGTTATTCCAACATGAAATTTACGTTATTATATGTAGGTATGTATGTTTGTTAGAAACACTAATGAAATACTTTTAATAACATTCATTATTCTATTTCTAATTTTATTCCATCATGTAATCTACTAATTTACTATGAAATTAGGTATAACATGTTGTATTTTTACACAATTACTACAATTTCTAGGCTAATCATGTTTATGTTGCGATTTTTCATTTATTCAATCAACAGTTGAAAGGAGGGTCTAACGATCAAATCATGTAAACATGTTTTCATTATTGTTTACTATAACTAGAGTAGAGGCCATTGGCCTAAATACTTATTCGTAAATATTATGTGTGCACATCTTTCTCAAATTTCTCACCATTGTGAAATTAAAAATACATTAAAGGGAACACCCTCGACATTTTTTCAACGGGGGCTTTATCTTTCGACGCGCCGAGTTTACGAGAACATTAAAGTGAACGTCAATGTTATCCCATGTTCAAAATACTCTAGAAAAAAAAATGGCCTCGTCACCACCATCACCATCGTCATCATTTCTCCAACAATAACAATAACAAAATTGACCTCTTTCGTTGATTTTTCGTTAAAAAAAAACAAAAACATCATATATGAATGTGTTTACCCTCTTACTATCATCACATATAGTAAAAAGAAAGGGGGTGAGTTAGTGGTTTTAATACTTTCAAATATTAATATCGATATTGCATTGAAACTGTACATTAGACACTCGGAAGCAGTTATGGTAATTGAAATGAACACGTATATATGTACCGAACATTTCTTTAACAAATCTCCCATTTAATATTTGTGCTTTTATTATCAGTAACCAATTCAAGTATCGAATATATGACGCCTTTGATAGTCCCACTTTTATCTACTCATTGTTTCTTCCAAAGCTTCTATCCATTAACTAGATAGAGATAGTGTTGACCGACCCTTTTTGTTTCAAAAGCTACAACTAACTAAACCTACAATTTACGATACTCTAGAGACTGTTCGGAAGTCTAACAAGTCGATTATGATATTGATTTGAATTCTTTAAAGTAATTTACTTAGTAAGGGTGGAAGGGGGTGAAATATCACCATTTGTCAACAAAATATTGATTTGTCCACTATTATATAATAATAATAGTATTAGTAATAATAGTGATAAGAAGGGGGTGAATGGTTTTATATGTTGTGATCTACAGTATCGTATGCGGTTCACCCCCTAGCTTTATCGCTAGCCTTGTCATAATTAAACCGGGAAACTCAAGTGATGGCGGAAGTGCGTGGCGCATGAAACTCATTTCACTTTTTGTCTCTCACTCTGTGTCTTTCTCTCTTTCTCTATTCCATCATCCCTTAAGTCTTATTCAGTACAGTCAACTGCGTGTCATATCATCCCTAAGTCCGCTTTCATCGTGCTGACCACATCGAATTCGGTTATGTTGGGAGAAGTAAATGATGATGATGTTGACGATGAAAATAAAATAAAAAGAGATAGGAGTGTACGTATGCAACGATAAAACAACCTTAAACGATAAAATTAAGGGAACAATTAATTCAACCTACACTACTACTATTATTACTATTACTATCTCAAGTAAACATCCACCGAGAGTCCGTTATCTCTACGTTTCCTTTATCGTTTCCGTTCCTTCTCGCTTCTCGTTTTCACTTTACTAACTCTCACCCTCTATCAAACTTACAAACACACACGCATGTTACTACCCTTAAAACTATACACGAGCTTCCAGTTCGACCTGATTACAATTTGGACCAGTGTGCGTAACAGCTACCCGTTAAATACAGACACCATAAATATGTAGATCTATTGCTGTGATGGAAAGAGGGGTACATTAAGTAGAGTTGTACAAGGGATGTTGTCTGAAGGAGCTCATTTTCTAGAGAAATCCACGATTGTACGGAAATGGGGTAGAATCAACATGATTCATTTTGATTAGAGATATAATTCATGCCATTTTCTACCAAGAATAATGTGCGATTACGGTTCTGATTTGCTCATCCAGAAAGGTATGCTTTGTGTTGAACAATTTCTCATCATTTTATTAATTAATTAATTATTATACCATCTATTAATAGAATTTAATTAATATAATTAATCAAAGACTTTAGTGGAATGAAGGTCCCGTTGTTTGGGGTATGGGTGGGGTGTGGTGGCTAGGTATTATTCTATTTTTTCTCATTTGTTGTTACCTTCTGCGACAAATTTCGTACCGGATGTAAATTAAATCCCAATTCCGAAATAAGAGAGCACTTACATAATTCACTAGCGGACCTCAAATCGAGTTTGCCTTTATCTGGTTGATTAAGAAAATCCCTAATTTATTTATGAAACCGGAAAAGTTTCTCTACCATCGTAGTCGTTTTAGGAAAACTCCAAATACTCCCATTGCAAACTTCCTGCTTGTGAGGAATTAGATCCTAAGTCTTGGATGCAGGGGTAAAATTGTCTGTATTTGTGTATGTGTGTGTGTGAGAGAGAGAAATATCATTTTGATACCGCTTCATCATTCCCACTATTTAAAAACTGTTACTTTTAATGCAATTAGTATTTAAACTTTTACGAAGAGAGCAAATATGAAGAAGAAGATAACTGCGAAAGAATCGGTTTCTTCTTTTCAATTTTTATTGTATAATGTTGTACCACTATATATGAGTTTTCTCCGGAAACCATCGTTGGAATGTTGGACAAATGGTATAGCCAAGAATAAATCTCGAGAAACGAAAAAAGAACGCTCCAGGGGATTATTGCGGATTTTTGTTGGGTCTCGTACCGCCTCCGGACTGACGACGGCCACTACTATGACGATGGCGGCGATGGCGACGGCTACGGCTACGACGATGACTACGATGGAAACAGAAACAAGCCAGTGTAATTTCCCGTAGCGGTTTCGGAGATTGTGTGCGCTTGAATAGTCGAATTCCACCACTAACGATAACGACGGGGGCAAAAAAAGAAAATATGAAAAGAAAATATTTCAGTCAACATAAAAAAAAAACACTCAAAGCTATAAAATAAACGGAATTCTAAGGAGTATTGACATCAAAATTTGAAGTCATATTCTCAATTTATTATTAACCATATTATGTATGGAAACGTTATTAAAGCTAATATCCCTGTATTTGTATAAGCAAGTAAGTGGGTGTATAACAAGCCAACATTGATGTCGTCTATATTTGAACAGTAATTTTCAGCAAATTTGATGAAATTGTCATTCATTTCAATATCATTATGAATCTCTCTCCATGAAGAGAAAAAGCAAAAATGTCTTTTAAATCATGATATTTCAAGAATGTGTTGAAATATATCGATTGTCGATAGGAAAATCACGAGTGCGTTATGCCAAAAATAGAATTCCAACATAGATATTGAAATCAATGTAGCGTTCAAATCTGAAAGCGAGAGATCATTTACATATATTTGAAAGCTGTATTAACGGAATTAGCTGACAAAGTGAAGGAACTCAATAAAGATCAAAGATATTCATAATTTGAGTAGGTACGTTCAAGGGTCATTGTTGCCAAAAAAAAAAACACACACAACGGAATTAAGGCGTATAGAGGAAATCGCAATAGAAACTGGTAAAACTTTCGATGCTTAGGGAAAATTAGATCGAAAGAATTTTGTAAAAAGCTAGCAGTTTCAGGAACTAAGCCGCCATCATTCTGAATTAGTTGTCAAATTAATCATCATTCGTCAGTGTGATCCTTCATGCGATACAAATATATCCTGTTTATTTACATAACACTCACATCTATCCAGTTTTTGGGGCATGGTGACAGGTTAAATTTGTCAAAACTTGACCTCAACGAATTTAATTTAATTCTATAGAAAATATCCATTAAAAATAAAAATAAAAACTCCAACTAAAACTAATTCAATTCTGGTCAAGGATGATGGGTATTTATAACAAATAAAAATGTCACCAATTTAATTAAGTTTTCAACTATTAAAAGGTATGATGGTGTTTTCGACAAAGTTTCTTATCTTTTTTCATATTTTTCTATATAAAGTGCCATTTTACGATCAAACCAAGTAAAGATGTGGGATAAAATTAAAAACTGTCGCCATCGTGTTGCTGATCATAGTATCAGATTAGCACTTAGATGATTTCACACAGTACATATACACACACACACACACACACACACACACACACACACACACACACACATGCACAACTTTAAGCTGATTTTGCGGTGTTATTTAAGAAATAGGAGACGATCTAATCGCATTAAATGGATACATACGATTAACCAGCTTTGGACCAATAGCTATATGATCATAAGAATGTATGCGGAATTTTTAGGGGACACTCACAAAAAAATAAAAGATTATAGAGCCTCGTGTAAATATCTGCATACATAAAACCCCAATTTTTTTCCCTTCTTAATAATAAATACCTACGACACGTGTAGTTGTCCCTCAAATGTAAGCCCTACCAATATTGAATCACCAAGTTTAAAGCTTTCAAATGCTCGTTAAATATCGATGGAGATTTTTATTAAACACGTACGTTTGATTAAAATTTGATTAAGAGTTTTCCATTATTTTGCAACAATGTTATAATATGAGTCTTTACGTGGAAATGGTTGATGGTTTGTGTATAGTTTTAAAATGATAAAAACCCTCTAAAATGCAAATGTAAATCTCCATGTTCACAGTATAAAAGGCAAAGCGTCACGCTATATATTTTTGAATAGATTAATCTACAGTTTACAGCTAGTTAAAACTTTATTATAAGCAATGTTTGCAAGTTATCTTCATATAAATTTTCCTTTTATACTATTCTTCATCAATTTTTCAACGCGAGAAACAAGAATAAATTTGAAATACCACTCTAAAATACAAAGTTAGTTAAAAATTAATCGAATCGTTATATTACAGCCACACCCTTAAAAAGAATAGATACAATAATTAAGTCGATCTAATTATTATCTATCTATTTAAAAAGAGTCAACCGTTCATATCCATTTGGACGAATCAAATCATGAATAAATTAGTTTCAATTGAGAAATACTCTAAAATTAAGAACAATTCAATATCGTTTTATATTTTTAATAAAAGAAAACACAAAAAATCAATAGCTTTTAATATTAAAAAGTAACGAAACAAATCAATCATCAACATACAGCCCCACCTTGAAGTCGTACAGATTGATTGAAACTTTGACAATTTCCGGGCACATATATACATACATAGATAAAAATAAGGGCGGTAAGAGTTTGCGTGCCAACCGCATTCCACGGTGCTTCCGTAATTTGTTTGTTCCCTGTCATCTACTGTCGATAATAGATAGACCATTAAGTTTTTCTTATTGCCCACCCTTCCACTATTATTTTTGTAATTGTGGAATAGTGGCGGTGACATTTTCGTCTTTAATGTATATACTTAATCTGTAGATATGCTATATGATTGTTGTGCACTAGTACAGTCACCACTAACACCACCGCTATGTCTTTACATTATGCAAATCCAAATGTCCTCCGTAGCGTTATCCGAAAAGTCAATTTGTGTCTGATATTTATGCAAATGGGCAGTGAGAATGTTAACCATGCAATTCTCATACAAAATTGTCGAAATAATACGTTTTTTGATTGTCATAAATTACGAAAAATTGAGATAAATGTAATAAAGTTATCGTAGAGATAGAGGAATTTTGAAATTTTGAATACACCACAAAAGGGTAGTAATATCTATAAATTATTAATAGAACAAGACATTGTACAAATATAGAAATAACATTGAAAAATTATTGGTATATTGATGAAATAAGAATATAGAGAGATATCTTTTGGTTAATAGTTAGGTATGCGTGGCGTCAAGACAATAATAAACCCATCGAGCGTCGAACGTAATCTGCCAGCATTACTATCACACTTTACGACCTGCCACCGCCATGGAGGCGGTCTTCTCTTCGTGCCGGGGCCAATTTGCAATTACGTTTTTTGCTTGAAGCAATTCAGTGACTGACTTCATATTTTACGAGGTGCATCTCTGAATTTTATGGAGCGCACTCATTCTCCTTTGTTCACGTAATTAACTTCCCCCGACTGTACAACTAACGTCATTTCATCCATTTTTATCAATACATATAGTTTATTACAAACTTTTTCTTCGTCTATCTAATCAAAAAAAAAGAAACAATATATTGTTGTATGATTCACATGAAAAAAAAAATAGATGAATTCGCTTTAATTTAGAATTTGTCACATATGCAAAAGCTATTTGTATAGGGCGTGTAATGTTTAGTCTGTTTTGTAATAGTGATTTTAATGGGCGATAAAATTATTTGATATGCCGTTGCAACATGTTCATTTGCCCTTACCCGGTAGTTGAGCGAGTTTGCAGTGCTTAAAACATTTTATGTGCCCAAGTTATATCAGGGAGCTTAATGCACAACATGTTAGCTTAATTTCCTGAAGTAAATCCCAAAGCCGTCCAACCAAACAGCCAAACTAAACAGTCTTTAATTATTAAACGATCTAGTGCTTAAACTGACAACTAGCACCTACAGCGTTAGTTAGAATAACTGTACTTGAAACAACTTTTAATCAGATTGCCCACCCGTATAGTACATGACTACAAAAACACAATTATTAGAATAAAGAAGAAAAAAATTAATAAATAAATAATAAATGAACGACATACGGCACAGATAACAATCAAATATTTACAAGCTCTTAAGGTCAACATATTTTAAAAATGAATAACAATCTATTAATGGATATTCATTTAATAAAACTAATTATTACTACAATATCGATTGTATTGTGAATGGGTCGATGGTATTTCAGTATAGGTGGTATAGTAGATAGCCGTTAGAGATTTAAGGTGTTGTTGTATGTACAGTAGTTGGTTAATATTTCAGCGGATGCAAATGTCATCAGACTTGGCAACTGGTGGTAATCGCGAGGTGATCACGATCGAAATGCCCCAAGAGGTCACAATGCGTGACCCATCGAGCACGATCTTGTACTGCATGATTCTCATTTTTACATCCGCATATAATCATGGCGTCAATGATGCACCATTATAGAAACAAAGAGAAAAATAAACTCTTAAACTAGAAGAAGAACAAGAAGAAGAAGAAGAAGAATACCTTATGCATCAAACAAAAATTAGATTTAAATTTAAAATATTTATGTAGTAAAAAAATTACGTGTTATTTTTCTTCTTCATCTTCAATTTTAAAGAAAATCGATCAATATGTAGCAATGTTTGCGTTCTGACGCATGGTAATCTGGTGTCGTCGACGCCGCCACCGTCGCATTACACGTGCATATTGAATGAGGCCGTGGTATTTTAGAGTGAAGCGCGTGTAAACAAGAGGTCCTGGATATGAATACCAGAGTGCTGACGTCAGCATCGTTGATCCCGGAAACTACCCGGGAACAACCGGCGTCCTCCACCTTTTATATCCCAACATCACCACCACTGACAACATTGAATTCTTAATCGTCCTTTATCCCCATCGTGTTCCTTCATTTTACTAGTGAGATATTGTAACACAGTTTCTCTGCTCCTGACGAAGGTCCGATTCAATTAATTCAGCGCACCAGTACAGAGGTGATAACGCGACTGGATGTATTATCCTGATGCGATGGAATTCGCAATCCTAGACAGGTCCTTTAACGAGGGTTAGCGTGCCGTACAAAGACCGACGCGGGCACTATCAGTAATTTCTCCCGAGACCGGCCAAGCAACAATACTATTACAATAATAGCTATGCAAGCACGTAGTCTACACACAAACACACAAACAAGGGGAAACAGTCTATTTTCCATCCCTATATAATATTACTCCACCCTATATACCCCCTTATATACTCCCGTATTATTATTTTTACTATTATTACTATCATCGTCATTTACCCAGCTGCTCTAGCTTCTAACTCAATTTTTTCGAAAATTTGCGGAAATTGAGCGCACATTTCAACGATATCCATGAGGATTTCAAATAGTATTCGTTTTCGACATGCAAATGGTTGAATTCACATCATGGAAAATGCAGTCAACGATAGTATACCTATGTATATGAGCGAATGATAGCGGTGTGTAGAGGGTAGAGTTGGAGGTACAGTTTGATGCAACGAGCTGCACCATTAAAACGGAATTGCGACCCGTTCTAAATTAATGAAACTACCTCTGAGGGAGGAATTACTATCCCGCGGGACCCCTCTACGAAAATTACTCTAACATGACGTGCTCGAATCCACGATTTAAACATGGCTCTATTTGTATGTGATCCGATTGGTGCAATCAAAATCGGTTTTAACAACTATTCCATTATGAATAGAATCATTGAATGATATCCATGCGTGTTTTTTTTGTTTCGTTTCGATTGATTATTTCTTAATAATGTCTCTATAATTTCATATTTTATCGCTTGAATTATTTCTGGTGGATTTCGGATTATCTAAACTAGGGTTCTAGATTACTGTGCAAATTCCAACGATTTCTATATTCTATATCGATCTCTGTGTGTGTGTGTGTGTCCCTTTGGAGGCCATTAAAAGGCTATTGGATACCGAAAAGTGGCCCGATTTTAATAAAATAAGGGTAAAAGGTCCTCACACGTCCTTTTAGATTATTTTTATTCAGACCACATGACAAGATTTCCAATACTTATAGAACCGATTTATAAACGGATCGTTGACGACGATTATTGACGGAGGCCCATAAAAATTCCCATCAATTCCTCCACCTAGTACGTCCCTTTGGACAATCGTAAAGATTCGAAAGAATTTCGGAGATTTAGAATACTGCCCAAATACTACTATGTAATAATAATAATAATAGTTGTAGTCATGCGTTATTAAATTTTATATAATAAAAAGGTAGAATGATTGAAAGATAAAGCATTTTCTTTGAGAATAATACAAAGATGGATTCAAATGAGTTTTGTTATCGATTGTAATTAATGGCAGTAATTTGTGAATTCAAAAGGAGGGTGTCAGAATTCGGGGATGTCTTCGTTATATTTTGAGGGTTGTGTGTGCGTTATCGAGTGTGTCCGAAAACCGGTTGCTATTGTGCGTATTGTTGTGTCCATTTGATTTATGTTTGCCATAAATAAAGGGGCGCGAACTCAATGATGCCTCCGGCTCCGCACATCCTATCCTTAATGTCCTATTGACCTCATATGATTCCGGATGAAAATGAAAACCGAATCAGATTCGATATTTCACCACACTATCTATACTATTTTCACTACTATCAATATTGTAACATATAAGAGAACATGTAAAAAACTAGAGAAGAACTGTAGTTGTAATGTGATTATTCAAGATGGTAAGTTGCGGAAGTGAATACTTTGAAGGTGAGTTTCTCGTAAACTTGTAAACATCTAAATACACAAGAGGATAAAGTTGGAGAAAGACAGATAGTTATTAATATGTTAAGAGGAATAGTTCTCTACAGTCTCTAGTGTGTAGGGGGGTAAAATGGGGGTAGCGGAACTGCCGGTAGATAATTCAACTTGGAAAGTGCGGGCCGCAAGTTGTTAATTTCTGGTGGTTTGGCCTTTTGTGCATATACTATATGCCTTTGTTAATCTGCATAAGTCGAGCATTATAAGGACGTGAGCACATACTCCTACTATAGCTAAAGTAGAGACCACTAAGAGTACATCTTTCGGCTCACTAACTAAGTAAATTAGGCGAACACACTGTAATATATATCTATATATGTATGTATGTATATGTGTTTGTTTCACTAATCGGACCTGTGTGCCTGTAATGGAGCATATGTGCATTCTGCAACAGACATTGCCTCAATTACAAGAGCAGATAGTTCGATCCAATTACACGCCAGTCGAGTATTAAATGTTATTCTAACTAAATTGTAATTAAACATATAATCAATTCGAATATAAACAAAACTTTTAACAATTTTCATTACATACAACACAAATTTGTATGATGACGACGATATATTTCATATTTCTCCTCATCATTTTCAATGATTAATTATTTCAACTGTCAATTGCACTTATACATTTCATTCAATAATTTCAATAAGCATTTTCCGTAATTTCTTTTGTGAATAGAATTTTATAAAGAATCGAATGAAATGTCAAATCATGATTTACGAAACTATTTCAATCACTATTGTAGGTGACATGTTGCAACATAATATTGTGGTGTTATCTTGAAATGTCAACGAAAAGGTTGAGATCCTGCACAGGGTCGGTCATCCTTTAAATTTCCATTTCTATTATTATTATTATTGCTTTTCTATTCTATAAAGTTGTTCTAAATTCACGGTTGGTAATATTTATTCTCTGTGTTATTATTTCTATTAAGATTAAGAGAACTACAAGTGAATCCTTTTATAGTCAGCATATGTCTTTTATTTTAAATGAAACAAAAACAGGACGCAGATGGTATTATTGTAGAAACTGTGCGTAAGGTAAATTGAAAACCATCCTTTCTCTTATAGAACACAGAACCTTCTCGAATATGTGAACACAATTTTTGCATTAAATCTACACGCAACTAACTACCTAGTCAATAATCATCAAAGAATAATAATATTTTCGATTTCTTATTGTTCAAATTATGTTATTTCTAGATTAACATTAAAATCTAATTTGTGTTTTTGTATCGTTAAGTCTCAACCAGCTGTCCACAATGCTACAATTTCCTATTAACGAAATTTTACGAACTAGATTTCAACATGGAATCGCCACATTAACAACTCATATGATGGAATCTTTGAAGAAAAGAATTAAGGCTATTTTCATGGCTTAAATGTTTATTAATGGAGCAAAAAAAATAATAAATATTTTGCAAGTCTAAATTTTAGAAAATCGTAAATAATTATTGTTAGATTGAATCAGCAGACGGCAGGTGTTGAAGTGGCACATATGGCTCAAATTCAACCATATTCTATCGACCGTCCCCTAGCACTAGCGCCATCATTTAAACGGCACTAACGCATAATTAGCAACAAAGTAATTCTCAAGAGGAACACACGCACCAACTTAACAACGAAATTCGCTACTACTACCACCACTACTAACTATAGTTAACTAACTCACTAACTAACTAACTTGGACATTGTTACCGAATATTTCATCCCATTGGTAATTGCTTAACGATGGAGGAAAGTTTCTGTTCTAGTTTCTATCGTAATGGTTTTATTATTTTAGTTTAATTCCTGCCATCGAGAAAGGAAAAAATTAAACTTCTAGGATTGTTCGTATTCTGTTGACTAATTTTAAAATACAAGATCCACGCCTACTAGAAATAAATCCGGTTCAAAGCTACCAAGTGGATCGTTTGAGTCATAAAAACATACGGACCGTAACATCGTAACCATTGTGAACGATAAAAGACAATAGGAAAGAGTGAAGTTGAAAAATTGTAGACTATTAAATCAAAAATATCATCAAATATGCAAATATCTACAAGTCTAAAATAGGCTTATGAGATGACCGGAATCACACAAATTGTGTACAGCAATGGTGGACCAGGGTAACTGGAAACGAGCTAGCAGCGCAGATCGTTCCTCTGGGACAAGCCGATATTGGCATCTCGAAAGCGATGTCGTCGCCAAATATACGGCCACCCGGGGCACAAACTGTCATCGTAAATTCAATTAGCGGGCAACCCTTACGTATCTGTCTTTGCCGACAACGATGGCCCTGTTGTGTGTTTCATATATCCAATTGAACTCATTCAATTCTTTTTTCTTTACCCTCCCCGTCTTCTTCATTGTATTCCCTTTACTCAATCAATTACACTTAAAAATCTTCTAAATTGGCATAAATTTTATCGAATAATTAAAAGCTGATGGTGGTAAACACTTTCCATTCCAAAATATCGGTATTTTATGCGATAATGATATCGAGCAACGGAAACCGTAGCGAAAGCAAAATGAAGATAATTATCTCGGATAATTACGAATTATCGGCGACACGGGTTCTTTAAAGAAGGTCGTCGACGTCTCGGCGCTTTGATGTAGACGCTGGCGTCGTCTTTTGAAACATTCTTCCGTTGTCGGTCAAACGTTGACAGTGCACTCGAAAGCAACTTCAAATCACTCTTCACATGAACGTGTTCCGAATGTAAAATAGCAAAATTATTTTTTATTCTCATTTTGAGTTGAAAATCAATTCAAACTTGTTGCCCTAATATGCATATTCGAATATATTTAATATTTAGGTAAAACTTAAAATATAACAACACTAACAGCTAAGGTGACAATGTTACAACAACAGTAACAATACAACAACAAAGACAATTTCACAATGGTCATTAGTGCTTGTTTCGGTAAACAAAGCAATTCCGACCGACATATACGGAAATGTACTTGGCATCGTTTCATGCAATTTCCTGGCGTATTAGTTTTATTGTTGCCTATGAATTTTACGTTGCGACGCGAACTTTGCGATGTTTATCAAAATTATAAAATAATCCAATTCGAACGTGAACAAACACAAAACACAACCTTGTCTCCTTCTACATATCACATTTGTATCGTATGGATATGCAAATTTATTTTTCTGTTACATTTGGCTGATGCAAAACAGTAACAGTGAATCAGAAAATACACGTTCAAAAGATGATGCTACAATCTAAACAAATCCAATTTGCATCGTTCCTTACAGAAAGCGCAACGTATCAATTCCATCTTTGCACTCTACAATTTATGAAAATACCCTTTACGAAATTGTAAAATAGAAATTTTCGTACACAATAAATATGACAATATAAATCGCAATCAAATTTACTCTTTCATTATCCGGTGGAATGTTATTCACTAAATACGCGGACTAAATAATCGCGCTTGATTTGTACAAAAAGCTGTCCGTATTTTAAGCGCTCTATTATCAAATGAAAATTCGCCCTTCATGTTTATTTTAACGTGAAACTATAACGAATGAACGACTGCCAATAACATTACAAACATAACAGTAGATGTAAATTAAAAATTTTCACCAATAAAACATCGAATAAAAATAGAGGGGAAAAATTGAAAAGAAATCCTACACAAAATTCAATCTGAAATCTGAAACAACATTACTGTTTTGTCACCATCATTTTCTGTCTGTTGGAAAATTCATATTTCTGAATTGAAACTATATATAGGTATATGTCTGTTATTGTTGTTAGGTGGAATTGTTTTCAAAAATAGAAATTTGGGGGAAAAATAATAAAGTCTCTGTAGAAAGAATCGATGAAAATTTGAAATATCCCGACATATTATTTTTCCTCTCTTTGAATCTAATAAACCAACTTTCCTATTAGATTTTGTTTGAAGAAACTGGAACGGACAAGTCACATTATCAACTCCCAACCCCGTTTCGATTGGTGATGAAATAGTATTTAGAGTCTTAAAATATCAATCTTATTATCTCTAAATTTCAAGAAGAAAAAATCGATAGAATAAAAATATTGCTGATACATTCCCTTAAAGCGAATAAATGTGGTTTTAACTAGGGCAATAACAGTGGATCGTGTCGTACCATTTTTGAAATCTCTTTGCTCGACCGTTACCCGCGGTTTTATGGACGTCTAGGGGGATCATCGTGACCAAACATCGTGACTCTTCCATTATGGAAAACGAAACTATAATCGGTATTTGTTTTGAACTAGAGTTGAATCCAAATTCTTCCATCCATTCAAATAAGCGTTCGTTCTTTTCTGTTTGCCTACAATTCTATTTCTTTTGCAGCGAAAAAAATTCAGAATTATTTAAATGAATTTGTCGTCAATTTTATTCCAGTTAGATAAAGAGAAAAGCCGAAAACTCAGATGAGAATATACTACCGGAATTAAAAGAGATTGCCGTCTTCATTAATTATAAAAGGAGTCACTCTGTAGTTCTGGTGATTTATCACCGTACACTTTGCTCGTTTTAGATTAGACGAGAGAATGAAAGATGTGTTGTAGTAGTAATACAGAAAAACTTTAAACCTTACAACCTCTCATATCGCCTACCGTCTAAAAGCCTTCTTCTCCTTCTCTTTCTTTTACATATAGAAAATTGATAGGAGTTCTACCATCGAACTAGTTAGATCTGTTTGACATATCACACAGTATATTTTATTTTCCATCAACGCCAATGTCGAGTTATTTGAACACCACACAGAACCAACCGATGCAACGACCGCCAATTCGTTTCTTATTTGCTTGACTATTTCGTAACGTCATTAATCTTGAGTGTATTGCATGTTCAGCGAACTGATTGACATTACCAGATCAAAGTAACTGGTGAAAAGGGGAATGTGAACAAATAGAGGAAGGAAAAAAGTAACGGAAACATTTAGGGTGATGGTCCCTGAAGGTGTTTTATTACAGACAAAAAAAGTCTTCATTACCGGATTTAAATCTGAAATTCTACAGGGACACCATTAATGATGCTTGTGTGTATGTATATATGTAAAAAACTTTAAATCTACCCGTTCGACTATGTGAAAATTAATAGAATTTTGTTAATTTATGAATTATTGGGAATAATATTCGAAATCTATGTTGAATCATATTGGGATTATTTTGTTAATTTCGAATCGCTTGTTAGTATGTGATTAGAACATTTGTTCTAGATATAGTATCCAAATCATAGGAGTGGAAACGATTACCGACCTCAATTAGTTTCCCTCAACGCGGAAACCAATATATGTTATCAAAGCTAAGACCTGTCAAAGGGCTACTATATTAAACCGGCAATTGCAAACATACCCAACATAATTACAAACGTTCTCTCCAGTTTATCTCTCTATCTATCTATACTGCTCCTATATACCATATATACCGGGTGGTTCACGTAAGATTGTAAGTTCTTATCGAACGTCATTTTGTTTGGCGATTCGAAAAATATTTCAAGCATTTATAGGAGGTTCCTGTAGATCATTTTGGCAAAATTAGAATTTAGTCAAAAAACGCTCGTTTTGCACAAGGTCGCGATTTTCGAAAACGAGATAAACACGCAAAACGGTTCAGAATGACTCGAAGACTTTCCCATTCTACAAAAACTACAAAACCTTTCACTTGTTCCAGAATAAAATGGAGAAAATTGGAAATAAAACGGAGAAAAACGAAAAAAGTCAATGTACATAATTATGTTAAGATAATCTCCCGGAACCCTCCTATAGATCCTTCAAATATTTTTATGACTTGCCACCTGTTATACAGAGTGAGTATAACTTGTTTATTTATGAAAATTTCGAAAAAACGCCGAGACCATTATTTAAATGTGACGTCACCAACAATTTTTTTCAAAATAACCCCCTCCTGTTTTATATTGCATTTTCGAACAGACTGTTATTTTTTTGTTCAGATAAGAAATCTTTTCATGTAAGAAAATTTTTGAAAAAAAGTCTAGAAATTTGAGCTCGATCCATAGGGGCTCTAGTCGAGAAAGTCCAGGCAAATTTTTGCTAAAATCACCCACGGGATTTGGATCAAGGGAGGAAGTCCTCATTCCCACAAGAGAGCTTTTGCAAAAAGTTTCTTCTTCGTAATATGATCTTAATAGAAATTCAAAAAGAAATAACACCATTCAACGTCTTGGGACCCAACTATAGGTCGCGACCCGTGGTTTGAAAACCGCTGCTTTAGACTCATCCTGTATGTATCCACTATCTAGACCCATAATCGAACCATCTCTATAAATTTATGTATAAGTAGGTATATTGAGGGAGCATATCGGGTATTAGTGTAATTACACATCGACAGGTTAACATGACAACTTAGAATAAGTAGATGGAGCAACCGAAAGCATCCTCATTTCATCAGTCGAAAAGTGGATGCATTCTATCCGTCTGCTTTCCACCACATAATACTGATTGTAAATGTGCTAGCATCAGCTCCATAACACAACCGTCGCTATTGATAAAATTTCTAATTAAGTTTAAAGAACGTTTCCGTATGTCTTTTGAAAGAAAATCGACATTTCCTCTTACAATATCGTCAATACGACGAGAAATTTCCTCTTTTAGAAACTCCAAGTTAGAGTAAATGTTGAAAATGAGACTTTACTACTCGTACGATGTCAGAATGTAATGGCTACCAAAACTACACAAAGACAGTTGCGGTTTGTACAGTTTGACATTTCAAAAGTAGACAGTCTCATTCAACTAGACTGAAGACTATTCCGGGAATTTAACGAGCGGTCTAAATGCAAGCACACTTGAGTTACCTTCTATACGAATTCAAAGCTAAGAATGAACGGAAAGACGAAAAAGAGAACGAAACAACAACAGCCTTTAGGATTTCATCGTTCATTAGTTTGAAGTGGGAGACGATCTCCTACTTGCCAGTCCTTCATTAACAATATTTGAAACAGAGTTTTAAAGACGTGCCGTTACTTCCACTGCAAAATAATTAACAAAAAGATTATACTGATGAGAAATTCAGTTGAGACTGTGTTCAGTAAAGCAATCTAAGAGGCAAAATAATGAAGATCTAAGGAGAAACATAAAACAAGAAGATAAATATTAACGTTGTTTAGATACAATTCACCCGGCGCATCCACCATTTTTACATATTAAAATTCTTATAAATTATAGAATTGGGATCACAACGACGATAAGCTCTAAGCTTCGTTACATTTTTAACACATTAAACAAATGGTACAACATACATTTCGTACGGAATGTACTTTTGATGGTTGAATTTCACAGAATATTCCGCTAACGGACGTCGTTAATAACAGACTAATCGAGTCGAGGGATCTTTTGCAGCTAATTAGAATCGCAAGTGTAAATACTCTCACATATTGCAACACTTAGTAAAGCAAAACATAATGATAAGAGCTTGCTACTATATACATACATACATATACATATAACTATCAAGGATCTCATGTTTAGAAAGTCATATTTGAAACATTACTGGCACTACCACCACCACCATCATCATCATCATCAACCACAGAATTTCCATCTGAATTAATGGTTTGTCTTTTGAGATAAAACTTAATCGTGATAAATGAAATGATGGTGATTCAACGGAATCTTCTGGTAACTGATCTAGACTATGACGATCCGGCTAAGATGCAACTAACGATCTAATTGACCTACTCGACGAGTATTAATACAGAGAAATCACACCGAGTGATGGCAATAATGACAACATCAACACTGATAAATAGCGATTATTATATTGATTCAATATTTATTTAAAATAAAAATTCGTACTATTCTGTTAGATTAATTGTGAAATTTTAAAGTTAAATTGATATGAAATTTCACTTATACATGTGTTTATGTACGGTAAGATGTTCCAAGTTGGTAGTAACTTTTCCTTTTCGGTAAGATCGATAGACTCTAATATTGTCTTAAGGAACACGAGGAGTACGTCAGCCGATGCCGAAACTTTGGTTGCCTCATTAATAATACCGCTCGGAAAGGGATTAGCGGTCTTGCATCTCATCCAAACTACCCTGCACATTGAATAATATAACACACACATATATATATACACAAGTCTATATATACAAACATAACAATATCCATCTTGAAACTAACTTATATTTGACAACAATCCAACGAAGGGTAACGGAATCAAATCGATGGGAAAGCGGGATGAGAAGATTGTCATTCAAAGATATGTTGTTGTTAGATTGCATTAGTATAGAATGCTGATTAAAGAACATTACATTATAAATTGTTTACTTAATTTAATCACTTGTAAAATTTGATGGAAACGGGGAAATGTAATTCAAACTCTAGAATATCTCATCAAATTCTCAAACTACAATTAAAAGATAAACATCTTTTGATATAAATGGTTTAGAAATATCTCAAATTATTTACATTTGGTTTTATTAAATTAATCGTTCCGACTGAAATTCGTTGAGATATTTCGGTTGAAATTCGCTTATATTTGGTGATAATGTACAAGATTCGGTTAATAATGGTGCAGTATTGTTTGAATTTTTTATAATAGGGGGAAAAGGTTCCCAATCGGCTA
The DNA here is from genome assembly GCA_037464815.1 of Mylabris variabilis. Lineage (NCBI taxonomy): Eukaryota > Metazoa > Arthropoda > Insecta > Coleoptera > Meloidae > Mylabris > Mylabris variabilis. Next base: position 55,370 of record JAZBGW010000023.1, read on the forward strand.
ATGGAGTGGCGTTTCAACACCACCACCATTTCAAGTTTTACATATGCATATGCAGAACTTGACAACAACATGAAATATGTAGTCTTCGTTGGAGCCATCCTTTTTATACAGGCTGTTAATCGGATTAAAGGATTTGACAAGTGTTTTTTTCACTCTCTCGTTTATCCTTCCTATTTCTGTGTGTCGGTTTGTTCATTGTTATGTTTATTTATGAAATATTTCTGTAATCAAACAACAAAAACAACAACAACAATCAAATTAAGTCTAATTATCCAAGAAGGATTTATGTTATAATTTCCGGCACATTTTAATATCCTTCCTTTATCAGAAGCCCTGTGTTAATTGTAGGCTTCCTTTAATCCTTTCGTTAAACAAAAACGTAAAACGAAGACAGCCATTTCGGCCACCTGCTGTTTGAATTGTTGATGAGATTTTCTTGACTGACACTGTTGTAAGTTCAATTTTCCTTTAATTTTAAATGAAATCCCCACCAAGTCGTCTATTTTGTGTTATAATTAAAACACACCAATAACTTTGCGTTTAAAAACTTATTATAAAACTTATTAGATATAATGAAATTCGTTTTGTATTGATGTTCCTGTTATGATTATAAAAAAGAAAATGTATGTATATGTACAATGTATATAAAAGTGGACGTCAAAAGATACTTCTAGCTATTATTTCATGAATGTTGGTGTTATGCGGCAACGATGTATTTATACAACGTTTACTGAGGGTGTTGAGGCGCGGTTGGCAGGCCTGAAATATTCATCTTCCGGTGTTACTCAATTTTCTAAGAAAACATCGCATGCAGCAGTTTCTAACTTTAACAATTTCCACACAACTTTGTTGTATACATTATCTTGAGCTCCTTTTTCTCTTCCCATTTTTTTCTCCTTCGTCTTCGTTTTCTTTCTCATCCACCGCTTTTCGACAGTTTTACTCTTTTACAGACTTTCTCTCTCAAAGTTTTACATTGGAAAATTATCTACTTTTGTTGTACTTTATTGACTGTATATGTATTGAGCTTATAAAAAAACACAACCCTCCCATTGGATGCTTTTTAATGTTTTCCAACCTTGTTTACTTTTCGATTGTGATTGTACAGTCTTAAAAATGATATAATATTTATATGAATGTAAACAATAGAATCGTTCATCTTTGGCATTCATTTCAACCATAAGGTATGAGATTTTAAGGACGAAAAAATAAAAAGCTTTAACTGTAAACGTCATGTTCATAATTCTGGTAAGTTGAACAACATCTGAAATACGGTGGTAGCTCTCTTCAAGGATATTTTACATTCAAATTGCGACCGCTAAGCACACCAAAAGCACGCATTTCAGTGATGAATGCGTATTTTTACGACTCAACTTAATAGTAGGTCTATTCAAAAAAGGTTTTACAGTAAATGACTAGCAATAAAATATTTATAAATATTGTGATTTTCTTCAACAAGTCAGCAACAGAGGAGAATTTTATTAGGAGTCAATTATACCAAATATCTACGCTATTGTTGGAGATTAATGAGAAAGTGTTGCCTTCCGTCTTACTACCCACATTTCAATTGGATTGAGTACTGATGACTTGCAGTAGAGTAAAGAATGTTTGCAATTCAATTTGAATGATTCTACATAAAAATTACTAAATTACAATTATTTCATTGCTAGATATAAGCGATGCTAAATAATTACAAAACGCCCACAATTTTCATTTGAATTCGTAAAATATATTTATGTATGATATCGATGTCTATATTCTAAAGTGTAGAGTATTTGGCAAGAGTTCAGACGAGTGCATATAATCGTATCTTTCACAATTTTAAAACTTGGTGGTGGTAGTGATGGTGATAGTGGTGGTGGCGTGGCAGTGTCAAGAAAAATTACGACGAAATGGAAATGAGCCTTAGCGAGCGAATTAAATTATCCGATAAATTCGGTTTTCTGTCCCCAGGATCGCTCCAACTTGGTGACCGTAACATCTTCGTTCTTACGTCCAATTAGTTCCCAAACTGAACACATTCCATTCCGATAAAACTTCACGGGGTGAATATTTTACTTTTGTAGACGGCGACGATATTTATCACTGACAATGGGGATGATTTTTTTCTACGGTTTTTTCTTTGCAATTAACACTGGTCATTTACCTTTTATTTTAACGATTTTAATTTAAATCCTGTTGCTTTCAATACTGTTCGATATTAGATAATGTTTGTTTCCAATTAGATCTATGTTCCCTTCTATTAACCCACATAATTCAGGTGTCTAATTCAATTATCTTGTTAAAGATTGACTATACATCCTCTCTAAGGGCCGTTATAGACTTGATTGATGCTAAATTTACAATTTCCGTCGTTCGATTGTCTACACTATAATTCAAGCTTACCCTTTAATGTTTACATATGTAAGCAGTGAAACTTTGCGAGATTTTCTATAACAAATCTAGGAAACTTTCAAACATAAATTTTCAATCGCAACTCGTTCCACTGTACGATCAGATTTACATAAACTGAAAATCATCATTATAAAATATGTTAAAGGAGTAAGCAGAATATAAAAAAATAAAAATAAACGAAAATCGTTGTTTGCCTACAAATTCCACATTGTTAATTTTAGATCTCCTAGAATTTATAGCCGCTATTGTCGACACTTTAATCGAGAATATTTTAACGATACAACAACAGCCGGACACTCTACTACACGTATATTACCAGGATAGCAATTCCAAGTAATTGCTGTCGGATAGGGAAATCGAGTTAAAACGGAGTAATGTTAGTTGTGTTCCCTTTATAGAAATGGTGTTTCTAGATCGTAAAATGGGCTTAATATCGTTCGTTCGGGTATTGAAATCGTGCACTTTATACGTACGTACACACTAATCGTGTATCGTGTCCGTTCTAATCATCCATCATTGCCGGATTATACCGCATCTGGGTGGTTTAGTGCCGTGGTGGATGTATAGAGCAGGAGGGTAGCGACTTGTCCTTTGAAAGCGATATTAATTATGCACTTTCCGGTCGACAAGACCTACAATATTACAAGAAGAAAAAAACATGAATAAACATAGAATATTGCGTGTCTATTTTTATGTTAAAATTCATTTTTTGTTTAGCTTCTCTCTTTTTTTTCGTTAACTAAAATACAATTAAATTAATTCTAACTGTAATTAAGTGTAATACAAAATAGAAACTACCAGGTTTACTTTATTTCACAATTTTTACAAAACAACTAACAACAAAATAATACGGACACGCAATGGAAAAAGTTTGTAAAACTTTTCATAACTGACATTTAAAATGAACAGAAAATTATCAACCTTTAACTTATATCAATGTGTGCGTTAGTGTGTTATATTTTATGTATGTATATGTGTATATTTGTTCTTAACATGGTGTTATATAGTGAAGAGGGACCCTCGTTACATGACTGGACAAGGGCTATCCGTCATCTCCTCTAAAAGATCTCTACAAACATGACACTTCTGGCACGAAAAACTCTATAATCCCTCATTTCCACCCTTTTATTGTTGGGAATTTATTTGAATTAGAAAGAAGAATAAAATGGAACAAGCTGCTCATTTATCAATAAACGGATTATAAACCAATGTTGGAGAAATTTTTAAAACGTTACATCCTACAACGTAATTCTTAACAACATAACAAAACTGTAATAATCTCTAATAGTATAAAACTCAACTTTCGAGCTTTCCTATTTGAATAAAGCCCATCCATTACGGCATTCAAACGAGCTTTAACAACACAAACTACAACAAATCCTTTTTAATCTTGAAACATTGCAAAATAACACTAATTTCTTCATATTTATTGAGAAACGATCTAAGTTTCAAGAACAGAAAACGCCAATCTCCTCAATTTCATTTCAATAAAACCTTCATTCTCCCTACTATCGCCCCTATATTTACAGTAATATTAATCTATTAATCTTAGTTTTTCCGTAGTTATTGCAAATCTAAAATCGTGTTCAGCTCTAGTTTATTGCCCTGGCAAAAAATTGAACTAAGGAGCAAATTAAAATAGGACTTGAGCTCAGATTATTGAAATTTTAGCCAACAAAAAAACACGAGTAACGAATTTTAATTAGGAGGCAAATGAAGTATTTTAGTAAATAGTTTTTTTTCTATTGATTATCCACCTATAGAGAACATTAACCTTGCCCCCTTTCCCTTCTGATATGTTTGAGTATTATAGAGATAGATTGCCAAGACCATCTGAAAAAGTTAATTAAAAGTTAAAATGAAAATTGAACGGTCATTTGGTGAGTTGAATTCAAATTATTTTTCCCCAACTACAAGCCTGCTATTAATCAACATTAATAAATAAATTTGTGTTTAACACTTCCCCTTATTGTTAATTATGTGTATATTAATTAATTGATGGCGCCAATGATAATTAAAATTTATGAAGAATTTGTAATCTACACATTATAGTAATAGAAATTATTTATTATTTATTACTAATTATACAATTAAAATCAAGGCCGAATTTGATTCCCATTTTTTTTTAATTTATTATTTTTATTTCGTGTATCAGTAATTTTCCTAGTGGATTAATTAGTCCTATATCAAGGACGAGGTGGCCGAGTGGTTAAGGCGTTG